>APFE031218033.1:1866-20693 GCA_000404065.3 Pinus taeda
TATATAACATGAAAACCAATCAACGATTTTTTAGGGGTTATTAGAAAAATTATGTAGGCAACAAATTTTCCTTTTCCGACCATTGGAAACCGTCACCGTGAAGTGCCAAATTTTCACCTCATTAATGGATGCCAAATTTGGTTGACATCTATATTTGGCAAGCCTCCGAATTTAGTTGGCAATCTCCTAACTTTAACCAAAGAGCCTAGTTGACCAAATATTTTACTGGCTATAACTTTCACATGCGATGTCAGATTGAGGTGTCATTTGCACTGTTGGAAATATTGTGGCAAGATCTTCGATATGACATTATTTTTTTAATCCAATAAATTTTATTTTTGAGTCTTTCATGAGCCTTCTTTGATCACTGAGTGTTTATGGGGCCGCCTAGATCATTCCTTCCCATTGAAGAGCTTTTGGTCCTTCAAAAGCATGAACATAATCTGCAATTTGTTGTGCTCCCTTATCTGCACAATATGTGCCCTGATAGGCCACACTTCCTTCTGCTTTACCTTTGTTTCTCGGAGCCATAAGTGATGAACTGACACCTGCATCCTCTACAAACCTGTAGTACAATATTTGCAAACTAAACGTTCAATTACGTGACCAATCATAACCCAAGCATCCCCATACTTGCCAAGAGTTTATAACACACACTCTTTGGTCAAGTTTACATCATAATAGAAACCAATACCCCAGCTATCAACAAAAGGGCAAAAAACATCATCATGTTGTTTTCATAAATGATGTAAAACACATCATCACTTTTACAATCATTTTGCAACATATGATTTACAATAAGATAGCCATGACAACTACTATATCTAGTAGAACCATCTCTCACTCATAAAAGTGAATGGGTCATCATCCTAGAGATGATTTGTTTGCTGAAATTTTTTTCCAACTGGTTCCTGCATGGACACTTTCTCCTTGAGACATTGCTTTGGATGGAGCTCCCAAAATGTGGATATTTGATGTCCACCTTTCTTGCAATGATTGAAAAGAGTCTTCTTCCTTCCCTGATGTGGAGAAGGCCTTTCTTGTCTTGTCCTCTTTCTTGCTTCCATTCTCTTCCAGTGCTCGGAAACCACATGGTTATACAAGCCAAAACAACTTCATGGTTTTTTATGCCACAAATTTCGTTCACCCTTAACAATGTGCTTGTAATCGAAATGAACATTAGCATAATGAGACTTTTTATACCTCTCTTGGTTGTCTCTGGTGCAATCTTGGTGATGAGATCTTGCCTTAACTCTTCCTCTGCAATGTGCACTATCATGGGAGGATTGTGATGTGTTCCCATCATTCTCTTTCCTTGATGGTTTCGAAAATGTCATGGAATATTTTGTTACCTTCGAGCACTCTCCTTTAGTGTATCCCATCATGCAAATCAAGGTCTTTGTACAACCTCCAATGGTTGAGTCATTCCTTGGCCATTAACACCAAGTCCTCCTCCTTTATATCCCATATTGGTTAGGAGTCTCATTTTGGTTCCTAAAATGGGTACCTCAAGGCTTCCAACAAAAATATCATCATATGAAAATGAAACTGAAGAACTACCAACACGGTTTACAATAGTTTTTGATTCTGAATCTGATGATGATGGCTTCGTTAAGCCTTCATTGCACTTCAACTTTTCCAAGGCCTCTTCCATGGTTCGTAATTGAAGCTGCAATTTGAGAAGGCATCTGGACTAAGCACTTTATCTGGTGCCAAACCCCAAATCTCCTTAGCTAACTCTTCTTCACTTATGTCTCTTACCATCCAATCATTGTCCTCCATCATAAGAGATGTTTCTATTGGGTTCAAGAATTCAACAACCTTATCCTCATCAAAATCGCCTTCTACCTGAAATAGGTTGCAAAAAAGGTTATAAGCCTCGTACATGATACCATCCATGGAGGAAAATTTCTCTTTTCCTTCAGGTGTAATTTCTTTGACCATGTTTTGAGCTTCTCTATATTTTTCCATTCTGTGAAAGTAAGTTGTGCTTTGATTTCCCTCCTGAAGTGATCCAAATTCTATCTGCTACTGGAATTAACCATGATTTTTTACCTCTGTGATGTAATCAGAATTTTATGTGAAAGAGTATGAAAAGACCACATGTGCATAATTTAAGGAAGAGGTCATGATGAAAAAAATAAAGTCAAATAACAAAAACAAGTTGATAATGGAGTTCACCCAATGTGGGTTACGTCTTCAGGTGCAGTGTTAAGAGTGGGGAGGTTGCTTCATTAAATGTTGCAAGATGATGATGGGTACCTGGTTTATTCTTTGTAATTATAATGATAAGCTCCCTCAACTAGAGTGGCATGTCTCTCCATGAGATGTTCTCTTATATGAACTCTCACTCATATGGGCCCTCCTTTAGCATGATAAGTTATAAAATTCTCACATGAAGTGGCATACAAGAATAATCCAACATAATGGTAAACAAGGATCTCAACATTAAAATCATCATCTCAACAAATCAAAAGAAACACATGGCATCATTGCATCATATACCTCCACTTACGGGAATGGAATGAAAATTCACAACTCTACTAAAGAAATGGACTGCACCGTTAAAGTCGTGGTGCATAATCATGTCAAATGACTGTAAACTCGACCCCTTTTTGACATCGTCAATTCTAGGCATCCAGGAATCTAAAAGATTCCCCTCAAGATTCCTTTATGGAGATGGGTGAGAAATTCGTTGCTCGGATGATGAATCTAAATTCACCACGACGCTCCTTGCAAAAAACTAAGTAAAATGAGTATAAAGTCAGGCTGGTTATGAAATTGTCAAAATTCAACCCTTAGGGGATCTTTTAGATTCCTCATGATTCCACAAAGAATCCTCTCTACACGTTGACTGAATATTTGCTGCTCATATGAGGAAAATGATTACTCCAACAACTCCTTATGTAAAACTAAGAAAAATGAGTAAATTCAACATACTTTTATTACCTTCAAAAATTGGCCTCTAGGGAATCTTTTAGATTCCACACAGATTCCCATGCCATGGTTCTGCCTTCATCAGTCTATCTTAGGAAAATATTCTGCACATATTAGAAAACTGACAGCACCATCAAAATCTTGATGAAATTCTGAGTAAAATGAGTATAAAGTTGGCATGATTCTGCCACTGTAAAAAAATAAGCTCCAAGGGA
The DNA here is from genome assembly GCA_000404065.3 of Pinus taeda. Classification (NCBI taxonomy): domain Eukaryota; kingdom Viridiplantae; phylum Streptophyta; class Pinopsida; order Pinales; family Pinaceae; genus Pinus; species Pinus taeda. The sequence continues at coordinate 5,019 of APFE031218033.1, forward strand.
ATCTTTTAGATTTGTGGCATATTCCCTACGTTAGGGTTCTACTCCTCAGTTTCTGTGTCACTCAGGGTTCCACCTCTACATTGGGTTTTGTGCATGCTATTTTCTCTTCCTACATCTAGTGAATGGTAAAAACTTGGTTTTATATATGTTTTTGGGCATTAAAAACAATGGCCCACTTGGGGTGGGCTGATTAACACTCTACTAGCAAGTCGTTGATTTGTTGGTGGTTCTGGGAGCAACACTTGTCCGCTACATTTTTTTTGGGCTAGAAATTTGGTTTTTGCACCTCCAAGTGGGGTTGCCAGGGGCAGGCTAGCCACCAACCTGTGCGGGTCCGACTCTCGCTGACCCTGATTTTGTTATAACCATTGTCATATATATATATATATATATATATATATATATATATCTATATATATATATTATATATATATATAATATTATATAATATATATATATATATAATATATATATATAATATATATATAATATATATATATATAAATAATGGGGTTTTAGGTAGCGGGTCTACCATTTTGGTGGCCCACCGCCCATATGTATATGTATATGTATATGTATATGTATATGTATATATATATATATAACATGAAAACCAATCAATGAGTTTTTTGGGGTTATTAGAAAAATTAAGTAGGCAACAAATTTTCCTTTTCCGACCATTGGAAACCATCACCGTGAAGTGCCAAATTTTCACCTCATTAATGGATGCCAAATTTGGTTGACATCTATATTTGGCAAGCCTCCAAATTTAGTTGGCACTCTCCTAACTTTAACCAATTGGCCTAGTTGACCAAATATTTTACTGGCTATAACTTTCACATGCGATGTCAAATTGAGGTGTCATTTGCACCGTTGGAAATATTGTGGCAAGATCTTCGATATGACATTATTTTTTTAATCCAAAAAAATTTATTTTTGAGTCTTTCATGAGCCTTCTTTGATCACTGAGTGTTTATGGAGCCGCCTGGATCATTCCTTCCCATTGAAGAGCCTTTGTTCCTTCAAAATCATGAACATAATCTGCAATTTGTTGTGCTCCCTTGTCTGCACAATATGTGCCCTGATAGGCCACACTTCCTTCTGCTTTACCTTTGTTACTCGGAGCCATAAGTGATGAACTGACACCTGCATCCTCTACAAACCTGTAGTACAATATTTGCAAACTAAACGTTCAATTACGTGACCAATCATAACCCAAGCATCCCCATACTTGCCAAGAGTTTATAACACACACTCTTTGGTCAATTTTACATCATAATAGAAACCAATACCCCGGCTATCAACAAAAGGGCGAAAAACATCATCATGTTGTTTTCATAAGTGATGGAAAACACATCATCACTTTTATAATCATTTTGCAACATATGATTTACAATAAGATAGCCATGACAACTACTATATCTAGTAGAACCATCTCTCACTCATAAAAGTGAATGGGTCATCATCCTAGAGATGATTCGTTTGCTGAAAATTTTTTCCAACTGGTTCCTGCATGGACACTTTCTCCTTGAGACATTTCTTTGGATGGAGCTCCCAACATGTGGATATTTGATGTCCACCTTTCTTGCAACGATTGAAAAGAGTCTTCTTCCTTCCCTGATGTGGAGAATGCCTTTCTTGTCTTGTCCTCTTTCTTGCTGCCATTCTCTTCCAGTGCTCGGAAACCACATGGTTATACAAGCCAAAACAACTTCATGGTTTTTTATGCCACAAATTTCATTCATCCTTAACATTGTGCTTGTAATCAAAATGAGCATTAGCATAATGAGACTTTTTATACCTCTCTTGGTTGTCTCTGGTGCAATCTTGGTGATGAGATCTTGCCTTAGCTCTTCCTCTGCAATGTGCACTATCATGGGAGGATTTTGATGTGTTCCCATCATCCTCTTTCCTTGATGGTTTCGAAAATGTCATTGAATATTTTGTTACCTTCGAGCACTCTCCTTTAGTGTATCCCAATAAGGCAAATCAAGGTCTTTGTACAACCTCCAATGGTTGAGTCATTCCTTGGCCATTAACACCAAGTCCTCCTCCTTTATATCCCATATTGGTTAGGAGTCTCATTTTGGTTCCTAAAATGGGTACCTCAAGGCTTCCAACAAAAATATCATCATACGAAAATGAAACTGAAGAACTACCAACACGGTTTACAATAGTTTTTGATTTTGAATCTGATGATGATGGCTTCGTTAAGCCTTCATTGCACTTCAACTTTTCCAAGGCCTCTTCCATGGTTCATAATTGAAGCTGCAATTTGAGGAGGCATCTGGACTAAGCACTTTATCTGGTGCCAAACCCCAAAACTCCTCAGCTAACTCTTCTTCACTTATGTCTCTTACCATCCAATCATTGTCCTCCATCATAAGAGATGTTTCTATTGGGTTCAAGAATTCAACAACCTTATCCTCATCAAAATCACCTTCTACCTGAAATAGGTTGCAAAAAAGGTTATAAGCCTCTTACTTGATACCATCCATGGAGGAAAATTTCTCTTTTCCTTCAGGTGTAATTTCTTTGACCATGTTTTGAGCTTCTCTATATTTTTCCATTCTGTGAAAGTAAGTTGTGCTTTGATCTCCCTCCTGAAGTGATCCAGATTCTATCTGCTACTGGAATTAACCATGATATTTTACCTCTGTGATGTAATCAGAATTTTATGTGAAAGAGTATGAAAAGACCACATGTTCATAATTTAAAGAAGAGGTCATGATGAAAAAAATCAAGTCAAAGAACAAAAACAAGTTGATAATGGAGTTCACCCAATGTAGGTTACGTCTTCAGGTGCAGTGTTAAGAGTGGGTAGGTTGCTTCATTAAATGTTGCAAGATGATGATGAGTACATGGTTTATTCTTTGTAATTACAATGATAAGCTCCCTCAACTAGAGTGGCATGTCTCTCCATGAGATGTTCTCTTATATGAACTCTCACTCATATGGGCCCTCCTTTAGCATGATAAGTTATAAAATTCTCACATGAAGTGGCATACAAGTATCATCCAACATAATGGTAAACAAGGATCTCAACATTAAAATCATCATCTCAACCAGTCAAAAGAAACACATGGCATCATTGCATCATATACCTCCACTTACGGGAATGGAATGAAAATTCACAACTCTACTAAAGAAATGGACTGCATTGTTAAAGTCGTGGTGCATAATCATGTCAAATGAATGTAAACTCGACCTCTTTTTGACATCGTCAATTCTAGGCACCCAGGAATCTCAAAGATTCCCCTCAAGATTCCTTTATGGAGATGGGTGAGAAATCTGTTGCTCGGATGATGAATCTAAATTCACCACGACGCTCCTTGCAAAAAACTAAGTAAAATGAGTATAAAGTTAGGCTGGTTATGAAATTGTCAAAATTCAACACTTAGGGGATCTTTTAGATTCCTCATGATTCCACAAAGAATCCTCTCTGCAAGTTGACTGAATATTTGCTGCTCATATGAGGAAAATGATTACTCCAACAGCTCCTTATGTAAAACTAAGAAAAATGAGTAAATTCAGCATACTTTTATCACCTTCAAAAATTGGCCTCTAGGGAATCTTTTAGATTCCACATAGATTCCCATGCCATGGTTCTGCCTTCATCAGTCTATCTTAGGAAAATATTCTGCACATATTAGAAAACTGATAGCACCATCAAAATCTTGATGAAATTCTGAGTAAAATGAGTATAAAGTTGGCATGATTCTGCCACTGTAAAAAAATCAGCTCCAAGGGAATCTTTTAGATTTGTGGCATACTCCCTGTGTTAGGGTTCTACTCTTCAGTTTCTGTGTCACTTAGGGTTCCACCTCTACATTGGGTTTTGTGCATGCTCTTTTCTCTTCCTACATCTAGTGAATGGTAAAAACTTGGTTTTATATATGTTTTTGGGCATTAAAAACAATGGCCCACTTGGGGCGGGCTGATTAACACTCTACTAGCAAGTCGTTGGTTTGTTGGTGGTTTTGGGAAAAACACTTGTCCGCTGCATTTTTTTTGGGCTAGAAATTTTGTTTTTGCACCTCCAAGTGGGGTTGCCGGGGGCAGGCTAGCCACCGACCTGTGCGGGTCCGACTCTCGCCGACCCTAATTTTGTTATAACCATTGTAATATATATATATATATATATATATTATATATTATATATATATATATAACATGAAAACCAATCAATGATTTTTTAGGGGTTATTAGAAAAATTAAGCAAGCAACAAATTTTCCTTTTCCGACCATTGGAAACCGTCACCGTGAAGTGCCAAATTTTCACCTCATTAGTGGATGCCAAATTTGGTTGACATCTATATTTGGCAAGCCTCCAAATTTAGTTGGCATTCTCCTAACTTTAACCAATGGGCCTAGTTGACCAAATATTTGACTGGCTATAACTTTCACATGCGATGTCAGATTGAGGTGTCATTTGCACCGTTGGAAATATTGTGGCAAGATCTTCGATATGACATTATTTTTTTAATCCAATAAATTTTATTTTTTAGTCTTTCATGAGCCTTCTTTGATCACTGAGTGTTTATGGAGCTGCCTGGATCATTCCTTCCCATTGAAGAGCTTTTGTTCCTTCGAAAGCATGAACATAATCTGCAATTTGTTGTGCTCCCTTGTCTGCACAATATGTGCCCTGATAGGCCACACTTCCTTCTGCTTTACCTTTGTTCCTCGGAGCCATAAGTGATGAACTGACACCTGCATCCTCTATAAACCTGTAGTACAATATTTGCAAACTAAACGTTCAATTACGTGACCAATCATAACCCAAGCATCCCCATACTTGCCAAGAGTTTATAACACACACTCTTTGGTCAAGTTTACATCATAATAGAAACCAATACCCTAGCTATCAACAAAAGGGCGAAAAACATCATCATGTTGTTTTCATAAGTGATGGAAAGAACATCATCACTTTTACAATCATTTTCCAACATAATGGTAAACAAGGATCTCAACATTAAAATCATCATCTCAACAAATCAAAAGAAACACATGGCATCATTGCATCATATACCTCCACTTACGGGAATGGAATGAAAATTCACAACTCTACTAAAGAAATTGACTGCACCGTTAAATTCGTGGTGCATAATCATGTCAAATGACTGTAAACTCGACCCCTTTTTGACATCGTCAATTCTAGGCACCCAAGAATCTCAAAGATTCCCCTCAAGATTCCTTTATGGAGATGGGTGAGAAATCCATTGCTCGGATGATGAATCTAAATTCAACATGACGCTCCTTGCAAAAAACTAAGTAAAATGAGTATAAAGTCAGGCTGGTTATGAAATTATCAAAATTCAACCCTTAGGGGATCTTTTAGATTCCTCATGATTCCACAAAGAATCCTCTCTGCAAGTTGACTAAATATTTGCTGCTCATATGAGGAAAATGATTACTCCAACAGCTCCTTATGTAAAACTAAGAAAAATGAGTAAATTCAGCATACTTTTATCACCTTCAAAAATTGGCCTCTAGGGAATCTTTTAGATTCCACACAGATTCCCATGCCATGGTTCTGCCTTCATCAATATATCTTAGGAAAATATTCTGCACATATTAGAAAACTGACAGCACCATCAAAATCTTGATGAAATTCTGAGTAAAATGAGTATAAAATTGGCATGATTCTGCGACTGTAAAAAAAATAAGCTCTAAGGGAATCTTTTAGATTTGTGGCATATTCCCTGTATTAGGGTTCTACTCCTCAGTTTCTGTGTCACTTAGGGTTCCACCTCTACATTGGGTTTTGTGCATGCTCTTTTCTCTTGCTACATCTAGTGAATGGTAAAAACTTGGTTATATATATGTTTTTGGGCATTAAAAACAATGGCCCACTTGGGGCGGGCTGATTAACACTCTACTAGCAAGTCGTTGGTTTGTTGGTGGTTCTAGGAACAACACTTGTCCGCTGCATTTTTTTTGGGCTAGAAATTTGGTTTTTGCACCTCCAAGTGGGGTTGCCGGGGGCAGGCTAGCCACCAACCTGTGCGGGTCCGACTCTCGCCGACCCTGATTTTGTTATAACCATTGCTATATATATATATATGGGGTTTTAGGTAGCGGGTCCACCATTTTGGTGGCCCACCCCCATATATAATAGTTTGTTATATGATGGACGAGTGGGGTGGTGGGGGTAGTGGCCCACTGCCCATATATAATATATATGTGTGTATATTATATATATATATATATATATATATATATAACATGAAAACCAATCAACGATTTTTTAGGGGTTATTAGAAAAATTAAGTAGGCAACAAATTTTCCTTTTCCGACCATTGGAAACCGTCACCGTGAAGTGCCAAATTTTCACCTCATTAATGGATGCCAAATTTGGTTGACATCTATATTTGGCAAGCCTCCAAATTTAGTTGGCATTCTCCTAACTTTAACCAATGGGCCTAGTTGACCAAATATTTGACTGGCTATAACTTTCACATGCGATGTCAGATTGAGGTGTCATTTGCACCGTTGGAAATATTGTGGCAAGATCTTCGATATGACATTATTTTTTTAATCCAATAAATTTTATTTTTTAGTCTTTCATGAGCCTTCTTTGATCACTGAGTGCTTATGGAGCCGCCTGGATCATTCCTTCCCATTGAAGAGCTTTTGTTCCTTCAAAAGCATGAACATAATCTGCAATTTGTTGTGCTCCCTTGTCTGCACAATATGTGCCCTGATAGGCCACACTTCCTTCTGCTTTACCTTTGTTCCTCAGAGCCATAAGTGATGAACTGACACCTGCATCCTCTACAAACCTGTAGTACAATATTTGCAAACTAAACGTTCAATTACGTGACCAATCATAACCCAAGCATCCCCATACTTGCCAAGAGTTTATAACACACACTCTTTGGTCAAGTTTACATCATAATAGAAACCAATACCCTAGCTATCAACAAAAGGGCGAAAAACATCATCATGTTGTTTTCATAAGTGATGGAAAGAACATCATCACTTTTACAATCATTTTGCAGCATATGATTTACAATAAGATAGCCATGACAACTACTATATCTAGTAGAACCATCTCTCACTCATAAAAGTGAATGGGTCATCATCCTAGAGATGATTTGTTTGCTGAATTTTTTTTCCAACTGGTTCCTGCATGGACACTTTCTCCTTGAGACATTGCTTTGGATGGAGCTCCCAACATGTGGATATTTGATGTCCACCTTTCTTGCAATGATTGTAAAGAGTCTTCTTCCTTCCCTGATGTGGAGAAGGCCTTTCTTGTCTTGTCCTCTTTCTTGCTGCCATTCTCTTCCAGTGCTCGGAAACCACATGGTTATACAAGCCAAAAAAACTTCATGGTTTTTTATGCCACAAATTTCGTTCACCCTTAACAATGTGCTTGTAATCGAAATGAACATTAGCATAATGAGACTTTTTATACCTCTCTTGGTTGTCTCTGGTGCAATCTTGGTGATGAGATCTTTCTTTAGCTCTTCCTCTGCAATGTGCACTATCATGGGATGATTGTGATGTGTTCCCATCATCGTCTTTCCTTGATGGTTTCGAAAATGTCATGGAATATTTTGTTACCTTTGAGCACTCTCCTTTAGTGTATCCCAATCATGCAAATCAAGGTCTTTGTACAACCTCCAATGGTTGAGTCATTCCTTGGCCATTAACACCAAGTCCTCCTCCTTTATATCCCATATTGGTTAGGAGTCTCATTTTGGTTCCTAAAATGGGTACCTCAAGGCTTCCAACAAAAATATCATCATATGAAAATGAAACTGAAGAACTACCAACATGGTTTACAATAGTTTTTTATTCTGAATCTGATGATGATGGCTTCGTTAAGCCTTCATTGCACTTCAACTTTTCCAAGGCCTCTTCCATGGTTCATAATTGAAGCTGCAATTTTTGCTTCTCCTCTTCTGCTTCTTGTAAAAGCCTCTTCAATTCAACATTCTTTGCTTGAAGGTTCTTGTTGATCTCTTCATTCGAACGATGAGAAGAAAATGAAGAAGCATAATATTTACTCGAAGATGGAGATGTAGCAGCATCCTCTACTCTCTCTTTCTCTTGTTCCTCTTTTGCCATTTTCTCCTCATAATATGCAATCTACATTATATTTACATGCATGCCATCCCGAGGAGGTCCTTGTAGATATCTTTGTCATCCTCCATTTTCTTTATTGTTTTTTGTTTAGTCTCTAATTATCATTTACAATGGAAATTCACATAAGTAAGAAGACCGCTCTGATACCAAACTTGATCCAGAATCTCTCTGCTATCGGAATTAACCAAGATATTTTACTTTTGTGATGTTAGTAGAATTTCATGTGAAGGAGTATTAACAAACCACATGTGCATGTTTTAAAGAAGAGGAAAGATAATGACATCCATCACATCAAAGTGTTATCCCCCACAATGTCTCAGGCTTAGAGGAATCAATGGAGGTAACCATAGACCAAGCTTGCAGTTCAGTAGCTACCCTACCAAACCAGAGAGGGCTCTCTCTATGAGCTCACAACCGAAGAATTGATTGGAATATAAAAGGATTTTAGGCTAGATATGATAGGCTCATATAGGTTTGAAAATTTAGGGTTTTGATGCTGAACAAGGGATCAAAACTAGGTAAATCGGTCAAAAGATCAAAGGGTAACAACAAAAATATAAAGGAGAAAGGTGGAAGTAGTTTTGTGATAACTTAGGGTTTGTCAATGTAGTGTAGTTTTTCAGAAGAAATAAGAATACTTAATGAGCATATATGTCATGAATTCATTAAGCTATAAAGAAAATAACATATAGTGATAAATCCATCAAACAAAGATTTAAGGAAATAATTATGCTTATAAACTTAGGAAAAATCACTAAAGAAACTCATGAATAGAAAGAAGAGATGAACATATATCATATGAAACTATAACAGAGAAGAAACAATACCACAAACTCACTACACATGAATTCCTAGATAATAGTTGCCACTGTTCTTTGATTTCCTAAAAATGTTGAAACACAAGTTACAAGAGTTCTCTCCTCAAATGTCAAACCGTTCTCTATGACAGAGAAAATGATACATATAGACCAAGATGAACAACTTCCCCACCTTCGGGAGTTGAATCCATGAGTGGTGGAATAGTTTCCAAGAAGATCTCAACCAACAAGTGAGAGTGAGAAGGTCAAAAACAAACTCTTTTCTTAGACTTTGATTTGTGTTTTTCTTCATTTATGAGGCCTAATTAAACATTAAAAAAAACCTATCATGCTAATTTATTTATGATTACATCATCAAGACTTCTAGCTATTGAAGTTACATCATCAATTTACCTTTACCCAAGTCAAACTAGAAAATCTGAGAAATTATACAGTGAAATTTTTAATTAAAATCTTAGAAAATTGCAGAAGCACAACACCATGTTTGAGGCCACTTTTAGGTACCTTCCTAAAGTCAAAAATGAAATCTTAAAGAACTCTAAACTAGACTTGTCTGTCTAGTTTCCATAAGATCTTGAATGTTTGAAAATTACCCATAGGAAGGCCTCCAACATATCATTCTCCCAAGGTGTCTCCAGAAGCGCATCGCCTGTAAAAAAAAGTGGGCATAATGTTGATTTTTGACCTCTTTTTATCATTTTTCTAAAAATTTGAGCCCTGTTTGAAAAATATGAGGAAATGGGTTTTTAGAGGAGGCCATCATATTTCCAAAAATTCAAACCATTTGTCATTTAGATCGCTGAGGAAAAAGCGCAACGCCTTATGAGACTAGTGTATTTCCCTGAATTTGCACCAAATTTCACCAAAAACCAAAAATGCTAAAAAAATTATCAAAATTGGTCCACAAGAGCCAAATGGGGTGTACTATGCTATCATGGATGCTTCAACAAGGATATCCAAGTTTTCCTTCTCATATTTTCCTTTTAGGTTTTCCTTCAGCTTATTTTGCATTTGTTTGACCTTGATGTTGAAAATCTTGTTTCTGGTTTTGTAGTGGTGGGCCATGTGCCTCAACATATAGTTATCCCTGTTAGCTTTGTCAAGAAGCTTCTCTATATGGCCATTGAATTTGCCTAGAAAATATTCCCTGTCTTCATTGATTTCCATAGCAATTCTATCTTCAATATCCAAATCCTCATCTGGTAGGTTTTGGTCTCTTTCCTTCTACAATGTTCTTTTAAGACTCATAGTCCTAGGCCTCTTCCTTCCAACTTGCTTTTCTTGTTCATCATGCTCATAATGCTCTAACACTTCTTTACCTTTGACCTCTTGCATCATCACCCTAGATTGCTCTTTTTCCATCTTTAGTTGTTTAACCTTGAGTTGACTGTTTTCTTGCTCAAGGAAAGAAATGACAAATCTTACTCTTGCCAAATTGTCCAGGAGCTCCATGATCTGGGAAGCCTTCTCCTTGATAGCTTGTTGCAAGGTTGAATGCCCATTTTCTTCCTCCAAGTCAACTAGGTCAAAATCGTGCTCAATTAGCTCCTCATCTTGCAAATGTGATCCCTGTTATGCCGATGTAGAAGGCTTGGCCCTTTTCTCAACTTGAGAAGTAAATACAAGTCTTTTTCCTCTCTGGTATGTTTTAGTCACCTTAGGTATAGGTGCCTTCAGAACCTCCTCCGACTTGTTTGATGACTCTACCTCCATAGGTTGTGTTGATGTGTCTTGGTGATGGCTTGGTGAAGTAATCTCATGCCTCTGCAAGGTTGTTTCAATAAAAGTATCCCATGCTATGCTCTTTTCTGCCAACTAATGGAGGGATAGAACCTTTGTCAAACTGTGATGGAAAAGGCTAGGATAATGCTCTTTATTTTTCATTTGCACCTTTTAAGACATTTTGATGACACTTCTACACAAGTAGTTACACAGGTTAAGATGTTTCACAGATGTGAAGTGCATGAGCAACCTAATGTGATATTGATACAACCTAAATAACCTCCCTTCACAAGTGAAAAAAATCATCACAACCTTCATCAGTGGTGCATACTTTTTCAACAAATATCTGAATGGAATGATGTGCGAATGAGCCTCTTTGTAGGGTGATTTCAATAATGGTTTGTATTGCTCAAGGTATAGGGTCATGTCTTTGAACCAATACTCCCCATGATTTGGTATCCCTATGGCAAGAGAGATGGTAGCAACTGAGAATGTAAAATCAATCCCTACAATGATGGCTTTTCTCCTTTCAGATTGGTGGCAATCAAATCAGTGAGCTGCTCATGAAAACCTCCTTCTCCCACTCTTTGACAAAACCCTAGGTAGTTGACATCTTCAAAGCATTGTCTTATGAATGGTGAAGAATTTATCTCATTGCAATTTTTGGGCTCATACCCCATAATCTTCTCCCCTTTATGATGTTTTCTTTTCTTTGATGGTGAAGAATCTCCTTTCTTTTTTGAAACCTTTTTATGAGGCTTAAAGGATGAAGAAACTGGAATGCAAGCTTGAAGTTTTGATTTGAGTGATTTTTAATGATTTTTGGGAGACTCTGTCCCATGCACAATGTAGTTCACTATGCCCAGTGCCAAAATGGAGTGCAGTGCTTCTACGCACAACGCCTCCATGCAACGCTTTGTCTTTAAGCATAGTGCGTTGTCTTCCAACCTACTTTTGGAGGCCTTAAACTGATCCAAATTGAGAAGTTGATAGATCGTTGGAAATATCTTGAAGTCTGCTACAAGATGGACTCCTCAAGAATGTAATTTGGAAAGTCCCAAAGGGAGAAATTTGATTTTCCCAAGGTCACTCAAAAAACGCAAGGTGTCTTTGAGAAAAGCACAATGCCAACTTGCAGAGCACTTTTGATTGCCTTCCTGGAGGATTTTTTATCTGAAAGTGGTATGTTTAGAAATATTATGATGTCTTCTACACAATAGAGTCCTTAAGCACTACCAACATCTATGCCAAATCCTTGAAAAACTGTCTTGAAGTTAAGTTGTCCAGAAGTTTAACAACTCTCCCATTGCAAGTGTATTTTGGAACTTATCTCAAATCATAATACATTTGCACAAATTGAAGGAGGTTTTTGTTCCTAGGATTATAATTGACAAAATCCTCTTTCACTTTTGTAAAATTCTTCTCCATGTGGTCAGAAACATATTTTGAAGAAAAAATGTCCCTATGAGAAATGATGAGACGAGGTAGTGTACTGCAACATTGTCTTATTTGAAATAAAACGTTACCTTTAACTCTATTTTTCTTTCTCTAAGTTGTTAGCTGCCTTTAGCCACTGAATCACATGATGGACATGTCTTTTTTTTGACATATGGTATCATGATGACACATGGAGTGAAACCCTAAAACATGACCTAAAATAAGGAATTTAACCATTTGATGACTCAAGACACTTAAATGAAGATATGATACCTCGAAGAAGACAATGACCATGATGAGTGATGAAGACCATGAATAAGTGAAGGGATCAGCGGTGATCTAGACACAATAGCCAACGACCAAATTTTTATTTGAAGATTCATTGTAATGACAAAAATTTGACTTGATACCCTAACAACACCTTGTAAGAGCATATTTGATCACTGATGACAGGGTGAATTGACTGATACTAACACAAAGAACAAAAACAAGTTGATAAAGGAGTTCACCCAATGTGGGTTACATATTTGGGCCCAGTTTCAAGAGTGGGGAGGCTGCTTCATTAAATGTTGCAAGATTATTATGAGTACATGGTGTATTATTTTTCATTACAAGGATAAAATCCCTCAACTAGAGTGGCAGGTATCTCCATGAGATGTTCTCCTATAGGAACTCTCACTCATATGGACCATCCTTTAGCATGACAAGATATCAAGTTCTCACTTGAAGTGGCCTAAAAGTGTCCTCTAATAGAATGGTACACAAGGGTCTCAACATCAAAATCATCATCTCAGAAAATCAAAAGAAAGACATGGCATCGCTACATCATATACCTCCACTTCCAGGGATGGATTGAAAATGCACAACTATGCTAAAGAAGTGGACTGCATCACTGAATTTGTGGTGCAAAATCATGTCAAATGACTGTAAACTCGACCCCTTTTTGACACCGTAAACTCTGGGCACCCGGGAATCTCAAAGATTACCCTCAAGATTCCTTTCTAGAGTTGGGTGAAAAATTAGTTGCTTGGATGATGAATCTAACTTCATCATTGTGCTCCTTGAGAAAAATTGAGTAAAATGAGTATAAAGTCGGCTTGGTTTTAAAACTGTCAAAATTCAACCTTAGGGAATCTTTTAGATTCCTCATGATTCCACACAGATTCCTCTTTGCAAGTTGACTAAAGCTCTGTTTCTCAGATGAGGAAAATAATTATACCAACATATTCCTTGTGGAAAACTGAGAAAAATGAGTATAAAGTCGGTATACTTTCGTCACCTTCAAAAATTGGTTTGAAGAGAATTGTTTAGATTCCATGAAAATTCCTACGTCATGGTTCCACCTTCATTAATTTGTATCAGGAAAATCCACTAATCATATCATAAAAGAAACAACGCCATCAAACTCCTGACGAAATTCTGACTAAAATGAGTATAAATTTGGCATGATTATGCAACTGTTAAAAATCAGATACCAAGGGAATATTTTATATTCTTGGCATATTCCCTGCGTGAGGGTTCCACTCCTGGGTTTTTGTGTTGCTCAGGGTTCCACCTATACATTGGGTTATGTGCACACTCTATTCTCTACCTCCATCCGATGAATGGGAAACACTCAATTTTATATATGTTTTTGTACATTGGTGGTTTGTTGGCAGTTTTGGGGTCAATACCCATCCACTGAATTTTTTTTGAGCTAGAAATTTGGTTTTGGCACATCTAGGTGGGGTTGCCGGTAGTGGGCCGGCCACCGGCCTGTGTGGGTCTGACTCCCCTAGGCCCAATTTTTCTACGAATAAATATATATATATATAATATATATATATATTATAGAAGTGGGTTTTGAGTGGAGGGTTTTCCATGTCTGCGTGGTCTGCCCCATATATATATTTGTTAATATGAGGACGAGTGGGGGGGTGGCCACTGTTAATTTGCAACAGGGTCAAAAATCTACATTAAGACATCTTAGATGACCTCCGAATCGTTGCATTAAATTCCCCCTTTTCGAGAGGACCAAAATCGACCTAAAGACAACTATTTGGTCAAGCGGCAGTTGATTTTTGAATTATTTTATTCATATATGTATTATGGAATGGGTTGGCCCTAAGCACATGTGAAATTTGTTAGGTCGACCTCAACCCCAAGTGGACCATCAGGAAATCCTATAAATAGAAATGACCTCTAGCTCATTTCATCACATTGATCAAGCCATCTTCTATTCTTCACTTTTGTCTTGGTTCACACAGGTCTCATGGAAGGAGTTTGTGGAAGGGTCTAAAATCACTGTAGGTTTTAACCCTGTACATAAATTACCTACATATGAATTCTAAAAATAGAAAATAAACAATGGTGAGAGCATAAAACATAAGACAAATATACACAAAGAGTTTCCCCATGGATCCCAAAACCGAGACTACCAGATTGATTTTTCATTATATTCCTTTCAATGTTACAATGCAATATAATAAATATAAATATATATATATATAATATAATATATATATAGATACATGTCGAAGCATCCATAAACCCCAATCCATTAACACTGGATTAGAACATAACAGTAGTTCCCTTAACCGGATCTACAAAATACCATGCACAAAAAATCATCATGCCCAAAACCATGTGTGAAATCCATGTACAAAACCATAGGTAGGTCCACCCACCTAATATAGGGTCCAAAAAAAATTTCCTAGGGTGTTGCCCCAAACCCCGTGTAGGGGGGCAACCACCCCCCTTTATGCGTTGGCGCAATGTACAAGGGGGGCTATCAGCCCCCGTGCGTGGGGTAGTCGTGGAAAGAATATAAAATACACCCAAGTTTCTCCCACTTGTTGTTTTCTTTCCACAGGGGGCCACAAGAGAGCTTAGTCATTGGTCCAACCCTACAACACCCATTATTTCTCTACACCAAGAGAACTTCTCAGTGCTCATAGACTTTCTGAATGCATCTGCAATATTCTTCAAAGTGTCCACCTTTCTTTCCTTAGCAATATCCCTCACAAATTGATACTAAACATCAATGTGCTTTGTCTTTGAATGATAAGTAGGGTTCTTTGCCAAGAAAATTGCACTTTATTACAGTCTATCCTTATAGCTCATTGTACTAAACCCATACTTGAACACAATATCTATAACCAAACTGCTTTTAATTCTTGCATGAGTGGCTGCCACATATTTACCTTTGTAGTTGAAAGTTCCACTACAGACTGTCTCTTATTCATCCAACTGACTGCACCTCCAAATAGGTTAAACACATACCCGCTTGTAGATCTTCTCTGATCTAGAGCTCCAGCCTAGTCTGCATCAACAAAGCCATGGATGTCGAAAACTTTGTCCAATCCTAGTCTTCCTTGGTAGCACAAACCATAACACTACTGTCCAATGCTCCTTCCCTGGTTTTGACATAAATTTGTTCAATACTCCCACTGCATGTGCAATGTCTAGTCTAGTATAGAACATTGCATACATCAAGCTACCAATTGCACTTGCATATGGAACACGGGACATGTCCTCTTCCTCTTCTTCTATCTTGGGACACTGTTCAATAGATAACTTTACACCTACAGGAATGGGAATCTCCACCGGTTTACTATCTTGC
>APFE031218052.1:0-14425 GCA_000404065.3 Pinus taeda
AAATGAGGTGACCATCCACCTCCCTTGTAACTCTTGGACTACCCTCGTGATTGTTTGACTTCTCCATGACTCTTTGACTTCCTACATGACTTTTCACATTACATGGATGACACTTGGACTTCCACTTTTAAAATACATTTTCTAATGTTGAATTACATGTTCCACAAAATGATGTGGCACATCATGACTAATGACATGACATGACATGGAATTGGTGACCTGGACTGCATGATGACATGGAAGTGTCAAGTCACTCTTTGTTCCTTCTTCCTTTCTATTTTCTTGAAATATGGAACATGATCTTCTTCTCCCTCCTCCTCACGACTTGAAGATAAAGATTCTCTAATGTGGTCTTAGTCCTCTGTTATAATTTGTTGCAAACCGATGTCCCTTTGACTTCTCCTGATGGATCAACTTGTCTTTGGAGTTACAAGGGCATCTTCTAGCATGTTCTCCCTCTCCATCTCCTTCATCCTCATCCTATCATAGAATGATAGAATATCTATGTATCTAATCCACTCATGACAAGACAATGTAAGTCTGATAAACCCCTAATATAAGATGTTGCATGATGATCCACTAACTGATTTGTGACTGAGTGGCAGTCTAAGAGAGGGGCTCTATGACTGTGAAATTACGTAGAACAAGATCTCAAGGGTTAGGCTTCAGCCTTGGTATTGTGTAATGTGCAGTTCAGGATCGACTAAGCAAGTCAACTACGTAGTTCTGGAGTTGAAGGAGTTGGGTTAAGGGACTGAGCAATGTTTCTTCTTACTGCATAGTTCTGGAAGGTAGAGGAGGCCAAGTGATTGTGCAATTTCACATTTCAGGAGATCAAGGCTAAGGCTCGATCACTGAGACTGTGCAATGCACAATTTTGGCTGGGTAGGAGAGAGAGATCATGCATTTTTGGAGGTCAGGGGATGATCTTGAGCACTGTGATTGTGCAGTGTGAAGTCCTACAAGGAAAACACTGTGCATTGCATAGTGCCAAGGGAAAATGGTGTTGCTTGAGGGTTGAGACTGCACAGTACATAGTTCAGGTTGGGCAGAATGAGGCTGAGTGGCCCAGTCGGGGAGTTTTCCCAGTTTGACTAAGTATTGGATCAATGGGATGAAGATGAGAAAAAGAGATAATTTAAGCATGATCACACACTTAGATTACTTGAGGATATGACAAGGAACACACAAAACATATGAACGACATACCTTCCTCAATGCAACAACTTTGCGACAACTCCTACCAAGTGTAACACAAAAGATACACTTTGCGACAAATGTGGTGACACTTGTGCGACATTGCTTGAAACTTTGGAAATGAGTGAAAAACATGCCTACATGATAAGAAAAACTCATTATCACAAATATTTCCCCTTGAAACAAGAAAAAAACCCACTTTACATGATAAACGACAGTTCCCATGCCAAAATATGAAACTTTCGATATGACAAGAAAAGTGTGAACGACAGTGAAAGCAACACATGCTAGAGCGACGATAACATGAAAACAACACCAATTAGAGTGAACACAAGAAAAATCGAAATTTGTAAGCATGAAAATGACACTTTCAAAGATGAAAGTGCTCAAAAGGTGATAGTTGGAGAAACTCACCAAAATAGAAGTTTGATCGCAAATGAAGTGAGGGACTATCAATGACAATGCACACTGATTGCCAGCATAGGTTGAACATTGCACATGCATTGTCTTCATGGATTATGCCATGCCTGTTCAAGCTTGCGTGAAGGAATTTTTTCATGAATGCATTGCGAACTGAGCATGTGTGATTAGGTGACTTCGACACTTACGATCCAGAAGCAATCTCAAAGACATAACAAAGCACTAGCCAAAAAAGAAGTGACTATGGAATGATCAGTTGCAAGATCCACAATAGGCTCCAAAATTCAATTATTGGAAAAAAATTGGAGGGTGTTCGTCGCAACGACAATAGGTCCATGTTCTTTATCTACTACATTAAACTTCTTGTAAGGAGAAACATTCTCTTTCTAAACTACATCCTAGGGTCTTGCTCGCTTTGATGGCCATTTACCTTTAGTCTTGTCATTCCCTCTCCAAGATTTCTTAGATTCGATCTTACACTTTGATTGCTTATAATAGTGTTTCAACTTCCTAATGACTTCTTCTCGCGATCGAGGCTCATCATACTCAATTCAATCCTTAAATGCTAATGGAAATCCACTAATAAATATATGAGATTTGGTTTCCTCATCCTTAAGATATGAAAAATACCTCAAAAACTCCAAGAGCTTAGTCTTGTACTCCTCATATTTCATTGATCCCAACTTCAACTCATAGAATTCATTGGCCTTACTATCATAGTACCTCTCTGACAAATAATTCTTCCTAAAGAGTCTCTTGAATTCATGCCAACTTAACTCGTATGTCCTGATGTGTCTAACACACTTCACATATTCCCACCAGATGTTTGCTTTCCCTTTGAGGCTGAACATAGCTATCCTAGCTTTCATGTTATTTGTGGAATCATCTACTTAAAATAACTTCTTCATTCCAAGTGACAATGTCTCTACATCTTCTGGTTTCTTCAACTCTCCATCAAATGTAGGTGTCTTAGATTTCTTTAACTCATCCAGAAAATATCCCTTGTCACTCCTCCTATAAGGATGATAGCGATGATGATCATGATACCTATCTGAACCAAAATTAGAGTAGATACCATATCCATTTCCTCTCCTATTAGGTGTATCCAAGAACCTACCATATTTGACTGTGTCATCCCTGTATAGCATGTGCCCACCATGAGACCTGCTACCATATGCCCCATTAGTTTTGTTCTCCTGTCCATAATTGATTCGTGGCTACCCTTATTTATGTAATTATGACAAACTCTGAAGGATAACTGCATTAACATCTGCTTGGTTTTCCTGTGCCTTAGAAATTATTTCCTGTGATTGAATTATCCTGTCATTATTTTCTTTGCAACTTCAGATCTCTACCTTTAAACTTTTCAAAGTGTCTTCTATGTTCAGAGTACCCCTCTCTTGGTTTCTCATCTGATCTATATGAAGAGTATTGTGAACTGTAATCCACTATTTTTCTATTAATATTTGATCCTTTTCTTCCTACAAATATACCATGTCAGATAAACCAAATATAAACATATTCAACATACCTCAGTGAAGTTCATGGGCGGCTATCTCGTTTGAAAAATAAATCCAAATTAGCATGATACATGTATATACATAATCATACCAATATACTAACATAATCTCAATCATTATCCCAATTACCATGCATGATGTCACAAATTGTTGTTGGGTGTGGAGCTTGGTTATCTTCTTTATTCAGATGTATCACTACATTGGACCCCAATTCGTAATGTGGTGACAATGTCGCCCGTAATATTTGCACTGCAAGGGGTGTCGACGAGGGGACAACTGTTACAGATCCATTTGGGCACATCACTCCCAACATCCAGATCAGTGCTTTAGGGCTCATCAAACCCTAATTTCGGTTGCTACACGCCCTAAACAAGTCAACCTTTTGAATGCCTCCTTCGCAGACAATTTCATGGCTCGAAGACATCCTGAAATGACCTCTAGAGGGACCAGCGCAATTAGGCCCATGCAAGGATGCACTACAGAGCCGTTGAATCCATGCCAGGGTGCTCTGCAGAGCACTTAGGCCTTTTTTGACCTATGCTGGACGAGATTGAGCGAAATTCACATAGGGTTTGGGGAATATTCTTATCTTCTGGAGCCTTCTAGATGATTCCCAAACTTATCATCTCCTATGAGCTCGAAAATGGATGAGGATCGAGTTAAGATACATCCTATCCTCTCATCCCTTCCTCCATGGAACTAATTCTAAGTATGGACGGTCATTCAATACCCTCATTGATGACAAAACCTCCTCCATCCTCCTATAAATTGATCACTCACCTAAGTGATCAAGGGGCTGGTGTAAGGAGATAATGTTAGTTTTAGAATTGAGACTATTGAAAGTGTCGTTATGTTGTCAGATTGTCATGCCTATGATGTGATATGGATGGAACCAAAGCTGGATGAGTGACTTCGAATCAGGCTTCATGGTTGTAATTCTTCCTTATATTCAGTAAAGTATTTACATTTTTCTCCATATGCTTATCTTGATATGTGATGCTTATATGTGTGAATGTATCTGATTCCATTTACTTATAATAAATAGATATTTTTCTTTGATCGATTCTTTGTCTTCTGTTGATGTTTACAGGTACTTCTCAAGCATCTTAAGTACAGGAAGGAGTGACAGGATCGATACAAAGGAGACAACAGGAAAGCAAAAGTACAAGTAGGTCATCTCATTCTCTTTTTCTTATCTATTGTTTATAGAGAAAGGTTAAAGTGATTTAAACTATTGTTCTATATATAGCTACTGTCTAGGGAATTAGTATTTATCTGTAGATACCAAATTCTTCTTAACAAATTGGCGACTCCACTATGGAATGATCCTCATTCCAAGTAGCTTATCACATCCTAGGACACTCCAACAGACCTTACTCCCTTTCATTGATTGTATTTAAGTCTTTTTGAAGTGAATTTTGGTCAAAAAATGTGCTTAGTGGCCTCTTGAAATGGCTTACTGTTACCAGCGCAAGCTTGTGAGGGACACAATGCGTAGCAAAGCACCCTTGGCTTAGGGATAGTGCACTGAAGCGCACTGTCTCCCATTCAGGACTGTGCTAATCCTCCTTGGTTCAGTTTTCCACATTTGGATAGGGTTTTTCACCAAATTTCTTCTATTTGATTGCTTGTTGAATGATCAATGAATGTCATGTCTTTGAAATCAACATTGTTTATCCTTTGCTAGCTCTACTTTGACTTGATTGATTAATGTTTCTTAAATGATTTCTTTTTCATTATTGATTCATTGTCAAAGTTAGATTATAGTCAATTAATCTTTGTTCGAAAGAAAGTGTCATAAAAGTCTTCTTTTCCTTTGAAATTGAACTGTCGTAAAGTCTTCATTCTTATAAAAAGAATGATTAATTGTATGTGCATTAGTTTCCTCTTTGTTCATCATAACATTAATGGAATCAAAAATAAAAACTTGCATCGTGCATTGAAAAAGTTTGTGTGTGCTCATAGGAATAGTTTAGGGAAATTTCATTAGATTGCGCTCTTTTCTCTTTGATCAAAAGAAATCTGATTGCTCTATCCCTACTAGCTAAGATTTTCATTGTTAAATTGAACGGAAAGAATGCTTATCATGTTAGTTGCATTCTAGGAATTGAAAATACATCACATGGTGAATCCTGAAACACAAATTCTTAAGCAAGATCAACTTAAAATTAACATAAATTTACTTAATGGAGCATTGTGACCTAATGCAAAACATTTAGAGGTTCTAGGCTAGAGACATGTTCTGGCATCGTAAAACATAGTAGTTGTCACTAACTTGTTTGCAATACATCCCAAGTGTGATATCCCATTCCGTGTACGTGAGTATATCATAGCTCATCCATGTACCTTCGGGTATATAGGGAGGTGTTACAGTACATAAAGTAGATGATAATTCTCTCACTGTGCGGTTTTGTATTAGACAGTGCTAATACATATTCGGCCTCCACGTACTTTTAGGCATATATGGGAGGACAACACTAGGTTTCTATCCATCCTTAGGTAATCGAGTTGGCCACCTTGTACACTGTGATACACCAAACACAACATTCGGGGAGATTGCCTACCCATACTTCTTGGTTCGCCAGGAGGTATTCTGTAGTTCATAGTTGCTTGGTAAACCTTTTTCCTAGCTTACCCCTTTTTTCTTTTTTGTAATAAAATCAATCAGAAATCATGGAGGAAAATCAACCCTTACCCCATCATTCACGGAGAGCAGCGAGTAAACTACCTTAACCTCCTGAAGCTACACCTATTCTATCAAATCAATCTCATTTGAGTTGATCCAGTACTTCACAAACATTTGATTCTTCATTTGAATTACTAGAAACACCTATACCGGTAAGTCTTGTGACCCTAGTTACTCCTACGGTTACTGGTAGATCTGTTACTGAAGTGGAATATCCACAATTACCTAAGGAAACCAGAACTGAATCTAGTGAAACGTAACCCAAGTTGTTCAACAAGAAATTACTTCTAAACTTGAATCTGTTCAACTAGAACACGATCTTGAACCTATCACTATTCAATCAGAAGTTACTTCTGAACCAGAAGTTATTCACGAAGCCCAACCTGAACTTTTTCTTTTACTAGAACATTTGGATCTTGAGGTGGAACAATCAGAAGTGGTTACCCTACTGGAAGAAGATCGACCGGTAGATTCTCAGACATCTGTAACTTTCGATACCTCCTCTTTACCTCAACAATAGCTAGAAATCTATTACGGTCCAGACGGTGAAATTCTTCTACCTAGTTTGATTTCAATAGAAGAGGAACCTGATGTAGAATCACCAAAAATTCCATTCCATTTATGGAAATGGATTGCATCTGTATCCTTATATCCTAATTTTACTCCTCCTTTTGATCTTGATTACTTTCAGACACCTGTTGATTCGTTAGGAAACTTATTTGGACATTTGACTATAGGAGAGTCAACATCCCAGACCATACCATCTATTACAAGTACGGTAGAATCTTCTGTCGCAACCTCTTTGATGTTTACTACGACACCTAAGTAACATTTGTATGGTGTTCCATCTGTCCCATCAGGTTACCAATATTTATTAGGAACCCACTCAGGTGTTGCTTCTCATCCGTAGTATTCACTAGTGTCCTCTGTTGGAATTTTATCTAGTTCCTCATTTATAGGTACTAAACAACTGGACCCATCAAGTTCATATCAAGCTGGTTCATCTGGTTATTGTCCTCTGTATCCTCTTAACACTGAACTACCCTGATACGGAGAACAATATGCATATTATCCTTATCCTCCATATTCTGGGGGGCAACCATATGTCGATATGTCGTCGTCTTTAGGTCAGCCTGGAATGACTGTTTGTTAGTGGCAGCTAACCATGCCCATTCAACCTAGGATTGTGTATTCATCACAACCTATGCAATCTGTCTCATCCATACCTACAACACTTGTTGTTACAACTGTGTCGTAGTCACAAGCCTAGATTGTTGTATCTCAACCTATGCAAGCTGGCCCTTCAAACTCAGACCCCCAAGTTTCAGGTATATAGATCTAACCTTCTCAGGTGGTTTTACAACAACCACTTGTATTTGGAGTCCAACAACTTCTGGCTAGTTTACCTTTTACTGGAATGACACAGACTTACATTGGTTTAGTGTATTCACAACTGGGTCAACCTTATATTGGTGGGCAAAAACAATCGTTAAATCAACAACCGTTGTACCAACAACAACAACAGTTGATTCAACAGCCTTGGCAAACCCAATATCAAAGGAAACAATTCCAGCAATACCAACCTCAACATGGACTTGGACAACAAGCTCAAGCTAGGTTTGGTCAGAAACAAGTTTATCCAGGCCCTGGTCAACAAGCCTATGCTGGGTTTGGACAACAACAAATTTACCCTGGTGCACAACAACAACAACCTTACACCGGGTTTGCTCAAAACATTTACCCATATCAAGGTTACCAACAGCAAATGCCTTATGCTGGTATGAAAAGGCCCATTCCCAGGCAATTCCATCTTACCCTAGATATGCTCAACCTGACCTTAATAGATAGTTGCCTTTCGTTGCGACACTTGAGTTACCAGATCTAAATCGGCTCACCAATGACCCAATTCTTTATGCACCTTGGTGGCCAGTGATTCCTCATAAGTTACCTTCCGATATTCTAAAATTCAATGGAAATCCTGGAGAATACCCGTCCAACCATGTCATGACTTTTCATTTATGGTGTTCATCAAACTCCTTGAATGATGATTTTGTTAGACTTCGTCTTTTCCACGATCTTCTTTTGATAACTTCACTGCCTTAGCTACCACGTTTTTAACCCACTTCCAGTTACCCATACGATATGAGATTGGAACGGAACTATTAACCAACTTTAAATGGACTATTATTACTCACATATCTAATCATATTCATGATTGGCATCATCATTGTCGCATGGCTAAAACTTATGTTCCTGATCAGCTTTTGGCTGAGTGGTTTATAAAATCCTTGCTGCCATCTATCATTGAGGATGTGGTGAAAGGTGGAGTTGTCAGAAAAGAGAAAGCAATTGCTTGTGCCCAATATTTGGATTTGATTTATACACAATCTGGCACGCTCTATGAAAATATCCCAAATGCAGCCCGACCAACTTTCGTTGTTCCTCCTCCACCATCGAGTAAGCACTCTCATGCCGACGACGGTGTGATTGGTTCTTCGAGCACACAAACGGCAAGTAGACCATCTGGTCAAACACTTTCCATTACCAATCAAATTGCAAATGAACCTGATAACACTCTTAATTCCAAAATAAATGCCATGTCATCTAACAAGGGCAAGAATGAAAAGCAACGAGGAGGTAAGAAAAAGGGGAAAAACAAGAAAAAACAAAATAACTCCCCTAAAGAGAAATCATCTGATTCCTCTTCTTCAGCAAGGAAACCTCATTACCCATGTTTGATCTGTAATGATGAGCATTTTACATGAGATTGTCCACATCGCTCTGAAGTCTCAAAGCTTTTCAAAACTCCTAATACATCTGTAGTATTGATTAATCCTTTTCCAAAACCAGAGACAAATTTGGTTGCTACAAACCAAGCTTCCACTTCCCAAGTGCTTATGTTATCTTCCTATAAGACGAAAGATGATGTTTTGGTGTCAACACAAAGTAAAGATTATGGAAATTAACCATCGTCATCGAATAACCAGGCTAATCAACCTAACACTTCGACTGCAACTTCAAATGATCCTATTCCACCACCTATTGCACCAGATTTAACAATAAAACTGCCTAAGGGAGTTGTACACAAATCAACATTTAACCCTTGAGCTTGAGCTGCAAAGAATTATAAAATAGTAGAAGATTTGTCTCAGTCACCTTCTGCTATGTCTATGCTTGAGTCACTACAAAAATATCCCTCCCAAAAGCAGGCTTTGTTGTCAGCAATTGGTGGAATCGATCCAACTAATTCCAATCTTGTGGTTTTCAACTATGCGGTTTATACATCACAGTTACCAGCACAATTAGCATTTCCGATTCAAGTAAATGCTCTCAATAAACTTGTTCATCGAACTATTATTGACGAGGGGGAATCTACTTGTATAATGTCTATGATTTGTTGGAAAACACTTGGTTCATCGCCATTGTCACGTTCACCAACAACATTAAAAGATTTTGACGGTCGTACATATACACCTTGTGGAATATTGAGTAATCTGCAGATCAAACTAGGAGGAAAAATGGTAACTGTTGAATTTGAGGTAGTTGATGGACCCCTTGACTACAACATTTTTCTAGGAAGACCATGGGTTTATGCCATGGTTGTTGTGGTTTCAAAATACTTTTGTATGATTGCATTTCCTCATAAAGGTGGAATCACAGTTATCGACCAACTGGCCTTCTTCACCTCTAGTTCATAGGTTACTAGAAGCATACTGTTGGTACACAGACCCCCGTTATCTCTCCAAAACATTGGTGAAGGTCTCTTTAAAGACTCTTCCCTAATGGGTACTTTTTCACTACCACCACCATCAAATTTGGTGGAAGTGGCAAATGTAGAGACTTGCAACATGATATCTTCCAATTCATCTGACTTAAGGAAGATTACCAATAGTTTTGAAGTTGATAGTAATTCTGAAATCATGCTGCTAAGCCCTACTGAGCTAGCATAGCAATCAATATTTTAGGCTTGCGCAACAAACACAAATCCATTTTCGTCAATTGTATGGGTAGATCGTTCATTAGAATTTGGTACTTCTTCTGATCCTTTTTCACGTATATTTTCTAGTGATGAAGGAATCGTCCAATCAATGATGATGGACGGATAACCATGGGAGGATTATCATCATCGTTCCCATATTCCAAATCACATCATAGATTATTAAAATGAACTTAATCATCCTTCAATTGTCGATTTTCTTTCGAATTTTGTTTTCATAGATACAATAGATTCTGAGCTAAACTTTTCAAACATTGAAGAAACCATTTCTGTAAATATTTCGACCAACCCTAACATTATAGAAAACATTCATGTTGGAAAATCTTGTTCTCCATTAAAATTTGATATTTATCGCGCTCTCTTTCGTGAATTTCGATATATATTTGCATGGTCATACAAGGAGATTCCAGGTATAGACTCTAGTATAGTTGAATATGAAATCAAAATGTATCCTGATGTCAAACCAGTACGACAATGCCTCCGACCTGTTCATCCAAAGAAGGTTGCTTCCATTAAGGCGGAAATTGAAAAACTTTTGCATGTTGGTTTCATTTACCCTATTCCTCTCACTAAATGGGTTTCCAATATTGTTCCTGTCATGAAGAAACAAGGGACAATATGAGTGTGCATTGATTATAAGGATGTAAATCAAGCTTGTCCAAAAGACAACTATCCCACTCCCTTTATCGACCAGATTATTGATGAATGTGTCGGATGTGAAATATACTCATTCATGGATGGATTTTCCCACTACAATCAAATCAATATTCGCCTAGAGGACCAATCAAAAACTGCTTTTATTTGTCCATGGGGCACATTTTCCTATTGGAAAATCACATTTGGTTTGAAGAATGCAGGGGCCACATTTAAGAGGGAAATGTATTATGCCTTCCATGACATCAAACATATTGTTCAACCTTACCTTGACGATTTACTTGCTTATTGACGAAAGTGGATTGATTACACACAACATTTGAGAGCTATATTTTTATGGTGTCGACACTACAAAATACAACTCAATTTACACAAATGTGTGTTTTGTGTTGGTTCTGGTCATTTGCTTGGTTTTGCAGTGTCTAAGGAGGAAATTTGAATTGATCCATTTAAGGTTTAGGCAATCCTTGATTTTCCCCCACCTTCAAATCTACTACAGTTACAGAGACTCCAAGGGAAGGCTAACTTTCTGAGGAGGTTCATTCCCAATTATGCTGAAATGGCTAAAGGATTTACTTGTTTATTGAAAAAGGGGATACCCTTCCAATGGGATCAGGTTGCGCAAGCTTCCTTTGATGCTCTTAAAGATACCTTGATTAGAGACTCTTTAATGTATTCCCTGAATTATCAAAACGACTACTTCTTGTATCTTGTTGCTGTAGATGCAACCATTGGAATGGTTTTAGTACAAGAGGAAGATGGGATTGAATATCCTATATATTATTTGAGCCGTAATCTCAATGATACAAAATGTAAGTACTCTTATGTCGAGAAACTAGCTTTGGCAGTTGTTCAAGCTGTACAAGGATTTCGTCACTACATCCTACTCTGAAAGACTGTTGTCATTTTGGATTAAAACCCTATGATATATAATTTGTCACGTCAATTGTTGGGGTGAAATACTCAAAATGGATAGTCATTTTGTAGGAGTTTGATCTGGTATTCATCAAGTCTAGATCAAAGAAATCACTAGTTTTCACCGAGCTACTATGTGACCTTCCCTCAACTTCTATCGATTCAACATCAGAACCATCAATTCTAGATGAGTCTCTGTTCCTGATTTCATCATTTGACGTGTGGTATGGAGATATATTGTTTTATTTCTAGACCCAAACTTTCTAGCCAAATACCTCTCACTCGCAACAACGACGTATCCGATACCAAGCCAAAGATTATATGATCGTTGGTGACACACCTTATCGTCGTGGTATTGATACGATTTTACAAAGTTGACTCACTCATGAAGAATCTAAGAAAGTTTTGAATGATTTCCATTTGTTGCTTGTGGTGGACACTTATCTAGTTATGCGACCGCGCAGAGAATTCTCCGTGCTAATTACTTCTAAGCTAGTATATTCAAAGATTGCATAATTACCCTCAGGAGCTGTCACACATGCTAGATCAATGACTGTAAAGCTAGATTACCACCTGCACCATTACATCCTATCGTTGATGTTGGACCATTCACTAAATGGGGCATTGAATTCATGACATGTAACCCCACTTCGGTCGGGGTGCATGGGCACATTATAGTCGCCATTGACTATTTTACCAAATGGGTTGAGTCGATGCCAACATTAAACAATAGTGGCGAAACAAATGCTCTTTTATTTTTCATTCACGTGATTTCCCAGTTTGGTGTACCATAGGTTATAGTTACAGATCATGGGTCGCATTTTTGCAACCACATGATGGTTGAGTTGACTGCTAAGTTAGAACTGTCACATGATAGTTCTACCCCTTATTATCTGCAAGTGAGTGGACAAGTTGAGGCCATCAACAAAGTCCTGAAGTGAATTCTTCAAAGAATGATAAGGGTTCATAAACGAAATTGGAATTTAATCCTGTACTCTGCCTTGTGGGCATATCAAACATCGATGAGAAATGAAACTGGATTCACACCTTTTCAATTGGTGTATGGTCTGGAGACAATATTGCCAATGCAATGCGAAATTTCATCTCTCAAACTCGCAGGATGTTTGTTTCTGAAGCATCTTTGTGAAGAATGACTAGTTTTATTACAGTGCTTACATGGATGAAGATCAAAACAATGATCTTTCAAATGGCCAACTCGGTCACAGTGTTGGCATTTCATGATCTGTTGTTGTTGTTGTTGTGGAAGCAGGGTAGAATCTGGAACAACTGAAGCTAAAATGTCATGAAGAGCAGGTGAACTGTCATGAATGAATCCAACACTATGAAACTGAATGGGTTTTGAGTAGTCTAGGATATGAAAGGACAAGTCCTTGTCATAACCAAGACTGGTTCTGTGCTTGTTGTGGACAAGCTGTTCCCAAGGCCTGTTGATGGGCTTGGGAAGTGCAGACTGAGTTTCTGCATCTGCATGTACAACTATTGCTTTATTTGAATGAACTGTAACATTATTGATTTGCTGCTGATGGGTGGTTGTCTCAATGTTCTGAACAAAAACAGGTTCAAAATGATGTCTATTTTGATGTAGCTCTTCTTTTTGTAGCTGTGATTCAAGTTGTAAAAAATCTA
This sequence comes from Pinus taeda, assembly GCA_000404065.3. Lineage (NCBI taxonomy): Eukaryota > Viridiplantae > Streptophyta > Pinopsida > Pinales > Pinaceae > Pinus > Pinus taeda. The sequence continues at coordinate 13,037 of APFE031218052.1, forward strand.
TCTTTTCCTGTGCATTTTATAGACAGACCTGAATATCTGTGAGAGAAACTTTACTGACTTTTAATGTATCATGAGTAGTAGACGACATTAGAGTTTTGAGGAACTCTAATACTTCACTGATTCTAGCCATTTTTTCTTCAATGTCATATTTACACCTTACAACTACTACTCAGTGCAGAAAAGTAATACCTACTCACAGTACACAGCGATATCCTTTATACATGAGCAACAAATAATTAGAGTTCAACCAGGAAGCACCGATTACAATCCATTACATGAAAATAAGAGTTTACTTATGTTGATGTAGGTTTATTACTCACTGGTTTATGTAGAATGTGAATTATATACCAATTCGAATTACCGAAAAGTGAGCACGACCGAGCAAGCCTCAATAAAAACACAATAATTTAATACTGAGCAGGGTTTGTAAACCTGATATTCGTAATTTATTGCTACTCAAGGGTGGACCCTTTCAAAATGGTTGTGAGTGCAATCAATAGAGTGCCTGGGATTAAATTTTTGCAGCGAGCTACATCACCGACCTTCCTCACCTCATCTTAATGCATTTAGCCGTGCCTCTCTTGAAGCAGTTCTTTTTGGTAGCCTCGATGCTTTTTTTTTGAGATAAAAGAGGAAATGGGATACACAAAGTCAAATATTCAAAAGCAGAAGAATACTAATCATAGACATTCAATTATTATTTTAAATGATGGATCTGCCACTTCTATGCGTGTTAAGAATACAGGTCCACTGCTCATGAGCCATTGGTCACTCGAGCCTATAAGCTGCGGAACTGTATACTGACCTCAGCAGCTAAACTGATTCAATATAAATAAATTCATTCATTCATCATCTCATCATTATCAAATATCAGCGTCCAAACCTCCTCTACTTCCTCAGCTCAGATCAGAAACGTCGATAATTATGGTTATGGCTGCAATCCGTAGCCAGAGATTTAGGACTCAGCTCGTAAAATTCCCAAATCTGGCGACAAGCTGCTCAGTGTCTTCTACTGCCGCTAAAGAAGAAGAACGAGACGCGACAGAGCAACTCTGCCACTATTTTCCTGTGACAAAGGGGGCATATTTTAATTTCCAAAGCAACAGGCCACTGATTCAACTAGGGAGCTCTATCTCTTTCTCCCCCTATTCCTCGACGGGAACGCTCCAGCAGTATGGAAGGGGACATTGCGTATCTCGCTATCACAATCTTGGATCATTAAACACGCAAGCAGAAGCAGTAGCCACTAGTGCCTCTGAGGAAGTTGATGAACTAGCTGACATTGATTGGGATAACCTGAGGTTTTCAATCCAAAAAACATATTACATGTACCTTATGATATGTTGCCAAGATGGAGAGTTTTGTGAAGGAGATCTTCGTCCTTTTGGA
>APFE031218061.1:17059-46302 GCA_000404065.3 Pinus taeda
CATTGCTAAAACATAGCAGAATTCTAACAGTAGACATTAGTATCCAAAACAATTAAAAGATATAGCACGTAACCTATGGATTTTGGCCTACTGAAGTTACCCTAACCAAGTATGTGATTATTTATAAACTCTGAATTTTGGTTAATTCAAAATATCTTGCTGTCCTGTATGACAGCCTGTAAAACCTGCATAAAAATGTAGGGACAGCAACCTATTTTGTTCAACCAGCCAACCCACTCTGTGAGAAACACCACTAGGGAGTTACCCTTGAGTGTGAAATGGCTAGAGAGATTGTAGAGGCTTTGGGGCCCCCTTCTACTAAATTTGTACTGAAAAACAATTTCCAACTAGTTAGAATTTGATTTTCAGATTTTTGGCTTATGTTTATTAACCCAAAAAAATCCAGAAAAAATATTTTATAATAAAATGGCCAGAAAATAAAATCAGTTCAACTCTAACATGAATTTTTTTCTTATAAACTAATATAGAGCTGAAAAATCACAAATTCTAGTGTAACATACTTATTTGTAGGCCTATAGAACTTGTTTCTAGTGGCTGAAAATGCAAGTCCAACAATAAGAAAGCCCTCTTGACTTGGTAATCTGCAACTAGAAGGCTAGATACAAGTGTAAAATGTAAGAAATAATAACTTGTACCTAAGTGGGGGTTAGATCTAGCAATTTTATTAATTTTCCTGTAAAAAACCTAATTAGTTAGGAAATATGTGGACATGCTCTATTCTAAGGGACATGACTCTTCATGTAAACTAGGCACTGATCTAGTATTTATATAAGAGGGCCTACATTGTAATTCATCATCCATTTTCATTTCATAAATAAAATATATTTCTTCATTGCATATACATTGTTTTTCATAGTGGTATTAGAGTTTCGTGAGCAATCCGAACAAAATATTGGCCTTTAGCCATTGTTGCCTATACAACCACAATTGTCAAATTACCTTTCACCACCATTTTTGTACATTCCTTCATCATTGCATGTTTGGCTGTTGTTGCTACATGCTATGGAATTTTCCGTTGACGCCATCATTTCAAAAAAATTCTACTGCCCTCTCATCCAACCATTGAATCATGTTTAGCTATCGCTGCACATTGGGAATATTCTGCCACCCCTATCGCCCGCCGCCAGAAAATCACCATCGCGTACACTAGCGATTCTACCCTCCATTCCTGCGACGCTGAATTTCCCTGCACTCTTGTGTCCCCCTCACAAATGCCATGTTATCAGATCACCATTTCCCTATTCAATTGTATCCCCACCGACATCGACGACATTCCCCAACCATCTGTGAAAATTTCTAAACAGAATTCTATTACTGCAGCAACTGATTTATTTCACCTACTTATTATTCCCAGTAAGTTATTTATGAAATCCCTTCAATAAATATTAAAATAATTTCTACTGTAGATATCACACCATTATACAGAAACAAATATATGCACAAGAATCAATCACATCAACACAGTGATTTTTGGACAATTGTCCTTGGAAAATCCCAATGCGGGAAAACTGGTGCAACAGAGGAGGGGTTTATTAATCTTCATCAACAATCGCTTTTACAGAAAAATTTACATAGACATTGGGACAAAACACCTAAGACTTTTCTCCGAGACTTTCTCACACCTTGGAGAACTTCCTTTCTCTACTGCGTCAACCCTGCGTCATTCTCCATGGCTCTGTGCAGCTTTGGTCCCTCTCTACGTCATCCCTATATCTCTCTGATTTGCGTCTCCTTTTGCGTTGTCCCTCAGGTTCCATGCATCAATTCTTCTGAGCTTCCTAATTGCTGCTAATCCCCCTCTTCCTCCACCCTGCAACTCTTCCTCTGAAATTCAATCTCCTCTTCCTTGAGAATCTAATTTCCTTGAGATACTGAGTATCTGCCGGTGTGTCTCCAAATGACCGTCAAGTCTTCTTTTATACTTTTCTTGTTGATGAATCAACTTCCGATATTAAGTCCTTAATCAACGACTAATATTAAAACAGACTTGATCCTTGTCTCTTTGAAGTTTCTCATCCTTACCTTTATTAATACCCATTAATAATTTTATTTTCCTAAGTTTAGACTTAGGAACCCATTAAAAATATTAATTATTTTAATGACTCCTCATCCGGATGGAATTTCTCAAAACAATTTTTGGGTCTTGGAGATCTCATGTGCCTTAGCCTCTCCTCCAAATTTCGAGGCTAGAGCACATTCGATGCTACCAAAAATCAACACTCCATCTTAGCGAGGAATGTGCTCTAGCAATGTTTCACTGTAGAAACATCATTCTAATCTTCCGCATCGGTACCTGTGTTGATACTTGGCTTGCTTCCTCACATCCCCTGCACAGTTGCTTCCTGTACTGTTGCCCATGACACTGCCACTGCCACTACAGCTTCCTCTCAACCCGTTGCATCATGCTGCCCATAGCACTGTTAACTGCTACACTACAACACCTGATACTTATCCATTTCTTCTACTGAAATGGATTTTTTAGCATCCCCATTTTTTCCCTGAAATAAACGAACTTTGTTCCTCCTAGGGCCTTGGTGAGGATGTCGGCCACCTATTCTCCTGTAGGAGTGTAGCTCAACTGTACTGCTCTTCGTTGGACACAGTCTCTGACAAAGTGACACCTGATATCAATGTGCTTCAACCAATCATGAAACACTGGATTCTCAGATAGCTTGATGCAACTCTGATTATCACACATGATCCTGGTTGCTTCCATCCTTCTACTGAATAGGTTCACAAGCAATTTTCTAAGCCATATGGCTTCACGCAAAGGTGTGCTAGCGCTTCAACTAAGCTCAGAGCTACGGAATTATGTTTCCTACTGTACTAGGAAGTCATCCCCGATCCAATGTTGAAACAGTACCCAGTGGTACTTTTCCGATCTACTGAACTTCCAACCCAATCTGCGTCAGTGAACCCACTGAGCCTGATGTCATTACCTCTGGCGTACAATAGTCCATGCTCGACTGTTCCTTGTATATACCTGAGAACATGTTTGATTGCTGCCCAATGTGCCCTCTGAAATTCCACCATGAACTAACTAAGAGTGTTGACAACGTAACAAATGTCTGGCTTGGTATTGACTAGATACATCAGGGATCCTATGAGTTGCCTGTACAAGGTGGGATCAACATCTTTATCTTCTAATGCATTAATTTTCTTCCAGTTGGTGATCATTGGAGTAGCCATAGGCCTACAATCCTCCATCCTGAATCTCTTCAGGATTTTTGTAGCATATCTCCCTTGTCCAAGGAAGATCTCACCCTTCGGCTACCAAAATTCCAACCCCAGGAAATAATGCATCTGTCCCAAATCCTTCATGTCGAATTCTTTGGCTAGATTCTTCTTGCAGTTCTTGATGAGCCTGGATGAGCCTGTTAGGAAGAGCATCCACATATAATACTAGGACTAGAGGCTCATTCTCTACAACCAGATAGTAGAGATTTGGATCTGCATCACTCTTGACGAACCCCATCTTTTGCAAGTAGCCATCAATTTGACCATACCATGCTCTAGGTGCTTGTTTAAGCCCATACAACGCTTTCTTTAATTTGCATACATGAGATTTCTTCTCATGTGTCTCAAAGCCTTCTGGCTGTTCAATGTATACTTCCTCTTCTATTACCTCATTCAAGAATGTTGTCTTGACATCCATCTGATGAATCTCCCACGCCACCTATGCTGCAAGAGATCACGGTTCTAATAGATGTATACATGGCTACTGCGGTGAAGGTCTCTTCGTAGTCTATTCCTTCCTTCTAAGCATACCCCTTAGCCACAAACCTGGCTTTGTATTTCTCCACATTGTCATCTACAACATATTTGATCTTGTAAATCCATCTCGAACCTACCAATGATCTGTTTTGAGGCCTAGGCACCACTTCCCAGACATCATTCACCAGTATAGGGCTATATACTTGATGCTGAACGACCTCCTAAAAACTGGAGGGTTCCCTAACCTGAGCTACTAAGGCCTAGTATCTGTCTGGCTGTCTTCACTCCCTTTTACTGTTCCTGGGTGCACCAATGAATTCTTCTGCATCTCGTAGAATTTGTCGGAGTTTCTAGCTCGTTCTTCCTCTAGTAGTAGGTGCATCTGTCATCTCTTCTTCTTCCTATGATTCCTACTATTCTGAAGGAGAATTTCTGGTACTATCTTCCGCTAGTTGAAGTGGTTTGACCAATGACTCATCTTTTGACTACTCCTCGGAAGGCATTTCTTGAGGTTTTTTGAAAGCTCTATCCTCCATGAACTTTACATCTCGCCGAACTACTACCTTCCTGCTCCCTGGAAGATAGACTCTATATGCCTTAGTATTCTTGCTATATTCCACAAGATATCCTTTTTTTGTACTTTGATCTAACTTCTTCCTCTTCTCCTCGGGTATACGGCAGTATGCTAAACTCCCAAATATCCTGAAATGACTAACTTTAGGTGTCTTCCCGGTGAAGACATTCTCTGGAGTAATCTTGCCCAATGCCCTATGAGGAGTTCTATTCTAGACATAGACTGTTGCGTTGCATGCTTCTACCCACAGGAATTTTGTCATATCCTGATCATACATCATTTCCCTAGCTGCTTCCACAATAGTCTTGTTCTTCCTTTCTGCTACTCCATTCTGCTTCGGATTGTAGGGTGTTGTCCACTCTCTTCTGATGCCCTCCCTAGCGCAAAAATTGGTGAAGTCTTTGTCAACATACTCTCCACCATTGTTTGAGCGCAACACTTTTATCTTCTTTCTTGTCAGATTCTCCACTAGAGCCATGAACTCTTTGAATCGACTGAAAACCTCATCTTTGGTTTACAGCAAGTAGATCCAAGTCTTCCTGGAATGGTCATCGATGAAGGTGATGAAGTATTCGGCACCACTAAAAGCTTTTGTGGACATCGGTCCACAGATGCCTGAGTGTATTAATCCTAGTACACTCTTGGTCCTATTGTTACTTCTTGGAAATGTTGCTTTGGCATACTTGCCTAGAGCACACCCTCTGCATACAACATCTCGTTCAGTACAAAGATTTGGAACTCTTGTTACAGTTTTTCTGAGATTTCTCGGAGCACCATGGTGCAAATGTCCCATCCTTTTGTGTCGTAGTTCATTCAAATCCTTGTCTCCATTACTACCTATTAGTGCCATTGGTGATTCTAGCTGCAACCTGTACAACTTGTTACTTCTGATTCCGATCTAGACCTTCTTTTTCCAACTCAGGTGTTTGACGTATACTTTCTCCTTAATGAAGAAAACGCCATAGCCCTTGTTTCGATGTTGAGATACAGAAAGTAAGTTCATCCCCAGTCCTAGCACATGCAACACATTGGTAGCTCGTAACCGCTCTCCTGTTTCTGTTTGAAAAACTTTAGTACCTTTCCCTACTGGAGTGCACTTTGCCTTATTTCTCCATAGTGATCTGAAAATTCATTCTTTTTTCCTGATAATCTAGAAAACATTCTTGGATACCTTGTTGAAATTTCTAAGTCTACCAGTTAAAAACCCACCATGCACTTTATCTAATTTATTCCTACCTACTTGTTCTGTTACTTAACAAGTTATTTACAATGTAAATACTGAAAATAAACACTAGTGCATGCTCAACATATTACAGATCAACAACTGAAGGAATCAAAAACAATCACACCAAATGACACCATTATTTTTGGACCAATGTCCCCGGGAAAACCCAATGTGGGAAAATCGGTGCAGCTATCTGAGGGTTTTCTTATTAAGCAATATCAGAGTACAATCTGGGTGCCAAATCCGACTTACCCAATAAAGAATTTCCTTGGCAGTAATACCTCTTAGTTTGAGACAAATGTCCTGGCTGAAACCCTGGATAACCCTTTCGTTAGCTCCTCAACTCCAATTTCCCCAGAAACCCTAGCGTCTGCCTTTCTGAACTGCGTCAACCCCTCTCTGCCCAACGTTGGCCTTGTGTCACCCTGAATGGGTCTGCGTCAGCCTGCTGACCCTCTGCGTCAGCAACACTGGCCTCTCTCAGGCTCTGCGCAACTCCCGACTGCCTCTGCGTGGCCTTGCGTGAGCCCTGGCTACTACTGCGTTAATCTCTCTGGCTACTGCGTTGCCCTTCCGGCACTATCTTTGCCTCTCTATCTCTTTGTGCTCAATTCCCCTCAGCTGCAACTCCGATCATTGATTCTATTTCTCTTAGCAAACCCCACCCTAGAGAATAGAATGACTGATCACTCTGGTGTCCTCTCCAAGTGACCCTCAAGGCTCCTCTTATACTTTTCTCGTTGACATATCAACGGCCGAGATTAAGTCCTTAATCAACGACTAATATTATATTTGGCTTGATCCATGTCTTTTAACCCATTCTAACACAGTTTCATATCAATTCACATTAATATTTTAGTTTCCCTAAGTTTAGACTTAGGGACTCCATTAAAAAGATTAATTATTTTAATATCTCCTGAACTGTTTAGAATCTGCCCAAACCCTTTTTGGGTATTGGAGATCTCATGTGCCCCAACCTCTCCACCAAATTTCGTGGCTAGAGGACATCCGATGCTACCCCAAATCAACACTCCATCTTAGCGAGGACTATGCTCTAGCAATAATCCTCACTCAGTATTACTTTGATCATCCGGCATCGGTCCTTGTGCTGATGCTAGGCCTGTTGCCCACCATCATCTACACTACTGTATCCTGTACTGCTGCCCATGATTCTGCCACTGCCACTGCTGCATCTGTACGACAGCTCCCTCTGCATCCATGTTGTTTCTGGTCCTTTCTCCCAACGCTGCATCTGCACTACGACTCCTCTCATCATGTTGCATTGTGCTGCCTACTGCTGCACTACAACTCAATTACTAAGAAGTAAGTAACTGATCTCCCAACTCTAACCTCTCTGTTGGGCTAGAGACCCTCCTGATGTTGAGGCTCCCTCTGCCGTTGAAAAGTGCTCCCTCTCTAACCTCTGCGCTGCTACAACAACTGCTTCATCTCGCACCATTGCACACCTCTCTATGTCATCCTGCACTAGTGCAACACTCCTGTGCCTCTCGCATTGCTGCAGCCTGCTAGCCTCACGCTGTCTCGGGACTCTTGCACTATAGTTCTCTCTGCCGCTTCATCTGCATCTATCTCTGCCCATATCAGCCAGTCCTACTACTCATCTTCGGGGCTCCCGTAGCAAGGTCTAATCCAAGAGGCTGGGTACCTCGAGGATCCTGCTCCTCATCGCCTGTAGTCCACCTGACTACAGCTCGATGTCTCCCCACTTCCACTCAAGTGGTGCGTGTGCACTCATGGCACAGTCATCTTTTGTCAACACTTCCTTCTCTGCCCTTGCTGGCGCTTTCTTAGTCTCGGAAGACTCTCCCTTACTCTTCTTCCTTGGACACGACCCAGCTCCCCACAATGGAAGCACTTGATCTTGGAGAGATCCTTCTTCTTCCACTTTTCTTGCTTTCCCTCAGATGCTAGGGCGACATCTTCCTCCTCCTGCTTGACTTTGATCCCCTTGCCGCTGCAACCCGTCTTTGACTATCGTCTGATCTCTTCTTGGCGAAGAGCAGCCCACATCTCATCCCAAGGTGGAAGTGTCCCTCTGCCCAGTATACTCTGGACAAATACCTCCCAGTCTTCTGAGACAACATTCAAGGTTTTCCTCACCATCGATTCTTGATTCGGCGTGGCTTCTATAGCAGTGAACTAATCTCGGATCTCATTCAGTCCTCCGAGGAAGGTGTCAATCGGTTCTCCCTTCTTCATTTGATACGACCTCAACTGATTCTCTAGTAACATTCTTCTCTGTACAGAAGTATGCTAGTACAATTTCTTGAGGGCCTCCCACATCTCATATGCCGTTTCCTTCTCGGAAATGTGTGGTACTACATGGTCCTTGACCTCGTCAAGGATGATGCTCTTGGCCCTCGCCATTGCCTCCTCGTACTTGTCATTATCATTTGGGTTGACTGGGATAGCTATAACCTTCAAGGCGAAGTTCTTGACACGATTTCTGTCAAGTACAGATAAGATTCTGGCCTTCTAGACTGCGAAGTTCGACGCTCCGTCCAGTCTGTCCTGGTCTCTTACTCCGTGTAGTGCCATGATGCTCTTCTACTTCCCTCTTGGAATTTCTCGATCTGACTCCCTTTGAGTCTCAATTTCCCTCCTAGAAATCCTTCTACTGATGTCGAGATGCCCCCTACTCTGATCGTCTGTGCAATCGCACCACTGATCCAGATTTCTCGGCTAGAAACCCTCAGTAGCAACTCCCTCATCTTGGCCTTGCCCTGTTAGGTACTGTTTTGACTACAGTACCTCACCAAATCCACTCTGCAATGTTCCCACAGCCTTCTAAACCCTAGGAACTTGAAGGTGAGAGCTCCTAGGCTCTACACAATCCCGGCACCAGCAACCCAACCTCCTTAGCCAACTGCGTTAGCCCTCCTAGCTTCTGCGTGGCTCTGCGTGAGGCTCCCTTTGCCTTCCTTAACCTTTGCGCTGCCTCTTCCTGGCTCACCCTTGATGACGTAGGCATTGCATCACCCTTCCCTTGTTGCTACTCTGCTAGAAACAGCTTCTATCACCTCGGGACAACTGTTTTATGCTGCTATTGCTCCGCTCGGTTGATGTCCTCAGTCCTTCTGTGATCTACAATCACGCTTTGATACCATGTTGAAGTTTCTAAGTCTACTAGTTAGAAACCCTTCATGCACTTTATCTGATTTATTCCTACCTACTTGTTCTGTTACTTAACAAGTTATTTACAATGTAAATACTAAAAATAAACACTAGTGCATGCTCAACATATTACAGATCAACAACTGAAGGAAACATAAACAATCACACCAAATGACACCGTTATTTTTGGACCAATGTCTCCGGAAAAACCCAATGTGGGAAAACCGATGCAACTATCTGAGGGTTTTCGTATTAAGCAATATTAGAGTACAATTTGGGTACCAAATCCAGCTTACCCAATAGACAATTTCCTTGGCAGTGATACCTCTTAGTTTGAGACATGTCCCGGCTGAAACCTCGGATAACCCTTCCGGCAGCTCCTCAGCTCCAATTTGCTCCAGAAACCCTAGCGTCTGCCTTTCTGGATTGTGTCAGCCCCTCTCTGCCCAGTGCTGGCCCTGCATCACCTTGAATGGGTCTGCATCAACCTTAGGAGGCCCTGCATCAGCCTTCAGGCCCTTTGTGTCAGCAACGCTGGCCTCTTTGAGGCTTTGCGCAGCTCCCGGCTGCCTCTGCGTGGCCCTGTGTGAGCCCTGGCTGCTACTGCGTCACTCTCTCTAGCTACTGCATTGCTCTCCGGACACTATCTTTGCCTCTCTATCTCTTTATAGTCAATGCCCCTCAGCTACAACTCCGATCACTGATTCTATTTCTCTTAGCAAACCCCGCACTAGAGAATAGAATGACGGATCATTCTGGTGTCCTCTCCAAGTGACCCTCAACCCTCCTCTTATACTTTTCTCATTGATATATCAACGGTCGAGATTAAGTCCCTAATCAACAGCTAAGATTAGATCTGGCTTGATCCATGTCTTTTGGACCATTCTAACACAGTTTCATATTAATTCACATTAATATTTTAATTTCCCTAAGTTTAGATTTAGGGACTCCATTAAAAATATTAATTATTTTAATATCTCTTGAACTATTTAGCATCTGCCCAAACCCTTTTGGGGTATTGGAGATCTCATGTGCCCCAACCTTTCCACCAAATTTCGTGGCTAGAGCACATTCGATGCTACCCCAAATCAACATTCCTGTCATATGCTAGGAAGCTCCACTATCTATGTACCAAACCTCCGAGGAGGCAGAGCTTGCTACGCAAGCAACTTCTTCTTCGAATCTAGAAGCCAACATATAATAATCCTATTTCTGTCTCTTGTGCATTCTTCTGAAAATCTGCACGTCACCTTGAGTGGATGCCTTTGCATCATGCTCTTGACCTGTAATTGATTTTCCCTTCCTGTTGCCGAATCTTTGCATTGATGTGAAAATTTCTGAACAGAAATTCTATTACTGCAGCAATTGATTTATTTCATGTACTTGTTATTCCCAATAAGTTATTTATGAAATCCCTTTAGTAAATATTAAAATAAATTCTACTGTAGATATCACACCATTATACAGAAACAAATATATGCACAAGAACCAATCACATCAACATAGTTATTTTTGGACAATTGTCCTCGGAAATACCTAATGCGGGAAAACTGGTGCAACAGAGGAGGGTTTTATTAATCTTCAGCAACAATCGCTTTTACAGAAAAAATTACAGACACTGGGAGAAAATACCTAAGACTTTTCTCCGAGATTTTCTGACACGCTTGAGAGTTTCCTTTCTCTACTACGTCATTCTGCGTGGCTCTGCACGACTCTGGTCCCTCTCTGCATCATCCCTGCATCTCTCTGATCTGCGTCTCCCTTTGTTGTTGTCTCTCAGAGTCCCTGTGTCACTTCTTCTAAGCTCCCTGACTGCTGCTAATCCCCCTCTTCCTCCACCCCGCTACTCCCCCTCTGAAATTTGATCTCCTCTTCCTTGAGAATCGAATTTCCTTGAGATATTGAGTATTTGTGGTGTGTCTCCAAATGACCCTCAAGTCTTCTCTTATACTTTTCTTGTTGATGAATCAACAACCAAGATTAAGTCCTTAATCAACGGCTAAGATTAAAACAGACTTGATCCTCGTCTCTTAGAAGTTTCTCATCCTTATCTTTATTAATACCCATTAATATTTTTTTCCTAAGTTTAGACTTAGGAACCCATTAAAAATATTAATTATTTTAATAACTCCTTATCCGGATGGAATTTCTCAAAACGATTTCTGAGTCTTGGAGATCTCATGTGCCTTAGCCTCTCCTCCAAATTTCAAGGCTAGAGAACATTCGATGCTACCAAAAATCAACACCAACACCTCCATTTGTTTGTCCCCTCGCTGGTGTCACTGCCGCAACAACCAATATGTAAACACCAAACCGTGTTCCCCAACCACTGCCTCCATTTGTCTATCCCATCCCTGACGTCACTACTACAATAACCCATATGTTTATTTTAGTAATTTGCTTTTTAATATAGTTAGTTTTAAATATAAATTAATTAGTTATAATCTAACTAATTTAATTATCATTATATTATAGGAATAATATATATTTAATTTATGCCCACGGGGCTTTGGATTGACTGTGAATGGGTGCACTGTTAAGGCACTCCTTGCGATAGGTCACTGGTTCAAATCCCCCGTGGGTGCTTACCTACCAATATATATATATATATTTTAATTTATATTATATATTATTAATTATTATATATATTAATAAAAATTATATATTTATAAAATATAAAATAATAATAATATTATTAATTAATGAAAAGAAAAGAAAAAATAAAAAGAGAGTAGATTTCGCAAGGAAAAGACCAACTCCAATATGGTTAATAGTGATGAGCTACACCTTGAAGTGAATAGATGTAGAGATGAGGTCAATATCACATGCCATCATCTCGACAATGTTGAAAAGAAGCATACAAAATTAATTGAGAGGATAGATTAATTAATAGAGACTAGAGACAATCAGTTTGCAGAATCTGAAGAGTGATGGAAATTGCGCTAAGAATGAGGAACGATGACATGGACAAAGCTACCGAGATACTTAACTATCATGATGAACAAATCAATTGACTTATTGAGATGGTAAGATGCATTAATAGTGTAAACATTTAAACCAGTGAGGGCCAATACCAATCCCACTACCAAGATACTTAACTATCATGATGAACAAATCAATTGACTTATTGAGATGGTAAGATGCATTAATAGCTTAAACATTTAAACCAGCGAGGGCCAATACCAATCCCACAATCACAAAATACAAGTGACCAAGAATAGGAAGAAACAACTGAAATAGTCTTTTCAAGCAATAGGTATCACAATAAAATACTAGACCAAAATAGTCAAATAATTAAATGGGAATTACCAAAGTATGATGGTAAGGACCAATGTTGCAAACAATGACATCGGGATTAAATCGGCAAGGGTTTAGAAAACCAAAATATCATAAAAATCGAGAAAATATCATTAAAATCGACAAACATCGGCTAAATTAAGAACCACCAAAATATCGGTAAAAATTGGCGAAAATTGGCTAGGCCAAAAAATCATGATTTTGGGATTTTATCGCGATAAAATTGAGCTGTTTGCAACACTGGTAAGGACATCGAGAAACAGTCGTTTGGGTCAACAATATGGAAGGAATTTTCGAATCAACCCCTCCATTGGGTGAAAGAGAAAAACTTATGAAAACTTCTAACAACTTAGAAGGGGAAGCTTATGACTAGTTCCTATGGTGGACTAGGAAGTGTAACGTTCGTTCCTTTCATTGGCAAATTTTCATGACAACATTATTAAAAAGGTTTCATGATGAAGAAAATGATTATTTGTACAACAAATTCATACATCTCAAATAAAAGGGGAATGTAATGACTATACACATGAATGAGAAGTTTTAGCAACTAGACAAAATGGACTCACAAATGAATAGCTGCTAAAAATGTACATTGATGGATTAAAATATTATATCTATAGTGAAATTAAGCTATGGAAGCCTAAAAAGTTGAGGATGCCCAACATGCAGAAAAATTTATCAAACAAAAGAACAAGTTCAACAAGCCATTTTTTCCAACTCCAGAAAAATCAAACAAGTTACTCAAATGAAAGGCCAAAAAAGTACCCCATTGAAAAATTTGACAAATATATATCTCCACCATTAAGAGAAGAAGAGAACCAACAACAAAGCACAGAGAAAAATTGGGTCAACAAATGTAGAAATTGTGGAGACAATTGGACACCCAAGCGTAGATCAAATAACAAAAAACTATATACATGTGAAGCCAAGGAAAAATATGACAATTCCGGCAGTGACTTAGAAGAAGAATATAAAGAAGAAACTAAATTCCAAATACAGAAGATGAGGAGGTCATGCTGAAGATATCACTTGCTCTGTAATAATAGGAATAAAACAAACCCAAAATTTGAAACTAAGAGTGCACAAGAAAAACGAAAATGTCACTATTCGCATAGACAAGGAGTACCCATAACTCTAAGAGGGCACACAAAAAAGGAAAATGTCACAGTTCTCATAGACATAGGAAGCACCCATAACTTCATAGATATAAAAGTTGCGAAAAGACTAAATCTATTCATATTCCCAGCCACAAACATAAGAGTAATGGTAGCAAATGGAAAATGCATTGTTGGAGTCAGGAAATGTCATAAGGTCAAGCTACAATTAAAATATTATGAATTAGTATCTAGGTTCTACACTATGCCCTTGGAAGGAGTAGACATTGTACTAGGGATCCAATGGCCACAAACTCTGGGATCCTACTCTAGAATCATCAAAAACAATTTATCAAGTCCAAATCGGAAGGAAAAAAAAATATAAATTGTTCAGATTCCAACCACCACCTACTCAAATTATATTTTCTTAGTGGATTATGAAATTAATTAAAAAGGGGGCGCCCTTATACATCGCACAATGCCATCAAATAAAGATAATAACACAAAAAAATGGATTCTCAACACCCAAAGGTTGAAGCATTAGTCTTCAAATACGACAAGGTATTTCAAGACTTACCTATGAAGCTACCTGTACAAATAAGGATAGAACATATAATAGAGGTTAAACGAGATGTAGCACCGATGAACATCAAACCATATCAATATCCTGACCACCATAAAACTAAAATAGAGAGATTAATTCAAGACCTATTATGGTGTGGAGTTATAACAAGAAGCAGAAACCCATATGCACCCCCAGTAGTTTTCGTTTGGAAAAAAGATGGATCCTTTATGTTATGCATAGATTACCGAGGCTTAAACAAGTTTCCTATTCCATTTATAGATGAAATGTTGGACAAATTACATGGAGAAAATTATTTCTCAAACGTAGATTTAAGGCCGGGGTATTATCAAATTTGAGTAAGGTTAGAATTGTTAGCTTCAGAAGGTCTTCTACAATGGGACAATGACCCACTGTCACCTCATTCAAAGTCCCCTACTCTTTACAAACTTTCACCAATGGGAGGAGTTCCGGTAGGAAGAGAATCACTTAGAATGAATAGATGAATGCCTTAGGTATGATGTGATTCCACAAAGCCCATTCAAGGAGAGATAAAACAATGGCTCAATGCTTCAGGGAAGCTAAACGCTCTCCAAGAAACGCCTAGGAAGAGATCAAGACTTAGGTTTTGAGATTTATGATTATAATTGGTATTGCTAAGATCAAAACTCCAAGTGATGGGATTAGACCTCTCAAAGAAGCTCAATGTGATGTTTTAACACTTCCAAGGGGTTCTTTGCTTCCTTTGGGAGACCTAGGAAATACTTGCTCTAGACCTAGGGTTTTATGAATAATCGTGGGAAGAAATACTTCTAAAGTACTCACTAGGTCAAGGCAAGGGAGGAGAAAGGGTTTCTTATGATTTATTCTAGTGAATACTAAGTTCATACAACCCTCAAAGAAGTCCCCAAAGGTGAGAGAGAAATACCTAGGTTTTCCCTCTTAGAGTAGCACCTAGGGCAAGAGATTATATAGATGAAACTGAGGTGGATGCCCACCAAACTTGGAGCTTAGGTAGCCTAGACCCTAGGCTTGATGTTTAGACCCTCAGATTCCCAAAAAATCAGCTCCCTAAAATTTCGCTGCAAGCCCTAGATTTCTGCCCTACCTTTAAGGGACCAAAGTTTAGGAGAAAAAATATAGAGAAAGAGAAGTCTGATCACCAAAATCCTTGGACTAGTGCCTAGTTCGTTGGGCTATGGAGTCCTAGGTGCATTAGATTGGCCAAATTTGCCCTCAATGAGGTCAAAAGTTGATGCCCTAGCTACCAACCTTCAACAATTACCTACTATTAGAATATGGAGTTTCATGAAAAAAATAACATTGCATCACTAGGAACATTCATTGCATGTTATATCACGAGTAACATATGCAAGATCCAACCAAATAACTTCCAAAAAAAAATTCTTCAACAAAATTAGGGCACAATAGCATTTACATTAGTTGCAACAATTACATAAATTAGACATTTTCAAGAGAAATATTTCATCAACAAAAAAACTTACAAGATAATAATGCAATATATCCATCCATACTCAAAAAGTAGCTCTAAGTTTAGAAATATGGTGATAGAATTGCAATTGCTTAAGAATTTTGATCTAAAATCAGGAGACGCAATTCTACTCTACTGATCTGTGGAATTTAATTCACAATTTACAACAACATCCGCAAACATGCAATAAGAAAAAGCACACATGCACAATATTTTTCTAGGGGAACCCAACTAGGAAAAACCCCTCAAGCCTCTTTGTATTAATCAGATGAATAGAGAATGTATTACAATTGCTTGCCTGTTCTAAACACAACCTGCAAGTGAATAACCTATCTCTCTTCTCAATGAGAAGCTATGACCCAAACTCGGTTAGTTTTTGCCTTAGCTTGAGCCCGTATTTCCTTGCTCAAATCTTGAGAAATTATCCCCTATTTTTTAGGGATTTTCCTCCAATTGATTGTGCAAGTCCCAAGGATTGATCATCTGACTGCATGCAACACCTGTACACTTAAACTAGTTTACAACTGCTTTTTACATTGCCTTGGAATCTACACCACAGTTGAGGAACTCGAATTCCTTCCATGCACTAGCTATTTTGCGCTGATTGATCAGTCAATTGGATGATCATTGAGTTGGACTGTTGTCCCACTGCACAACTGACCTTCCAGTAGTTCTATCAACAGTTAGAACTAGTTTAAGTTAATACAACTGGAAATAATTGACCTTGATTGCTACAAAATAGAAATCACACATGCTTAATTGAACTCCAAGCCCTCTAACTCAGATTTACAGATTTAACTCAGTGACAAGAGACATGTCACCTCAATTAACTGCCTCTAAGTTGTCTGCTGATGTGGAAATTAAAATTTTACTCAACTTGACTAATGCAAAAGTCAAATTGAGCTTTCTTGCTATACTTTCTAACACTAAGACAAGATCAAAAATCAGCTCCAAATATCATAGTGCATCCAAGATACTCCAATAGCTTCCAAAGAAAAAGTGGGAGTTCTTTTACAAGAGAAGAATTCAAGTGATGATGATGAGTTCTCACAAATGAGACTCACTTCTATTTATAGGAGTCTCTCTAAATCGAATTAGCCTAATGAGCCCCCAAAATTATAAACTAATGTGCCAAAAACAAGTCACATGTGCACATTATTTTTTTTCAGGGGCTAATGGAGCCTCAAATAGCTAAATCGAATTCATTAGGAGTGTATAAATACAAATGATGATAGTTCATTTCTCATCATTGATGATTTCTGATAGCATCGGATGTGCTCTAGGTCTCAAAATTTGCAGGGAGGCTTAGACACATGCATTCTCCAGTACTTAGAAATCGTTTTGGGAAATTCCACCCAGATATAGTTTTATCAAAATAATTAATTATTTTTAATGGGACCCTAAGTCTAAACTTAGGAAATCAAAATAATTAAAGGGTATTAATCTAACTATGGGTGTAACTTCTAGAAGAAGATGTGGATCAAGCCAAAATGATCTAAGCCATTGATTAGAAGTTAATTTGGGTCGTTGGTTGTCAAACAAAAAGATATAAGAAGAGGCTTGAGGGGCACTTAGAGAACAAAAAGAGGGGAGATCAAAAGTTCGATTCTCTAAAGCAGAGAAGCTGTTGCAAAGATATTCGATAGTGATCTTTTGCAGTGAGAGACAGGGATAGTATCCGAAGGGAAATATTTCTTAGTTGGAGAATAAACAGTAGAGAAGGCAGAGAGAGATCCAGCAGAGGCAGCGTAGGGCCAAAGAGGCTGACGCAGGTCCACACAGAGGCAGCGCAGAATCCCAAAAGGAATCCGTAAATTTGCTGGAGAATCGATTTCTAGAGCGAGAGGCCGGGGTGTGAGACCAGGAGGGCAGAAGTCGAATTCTCAGAAGCAAATCGATCAGCCGAGAGGAGTGATGCAGTCCCCAGTAACTGTGACGTAGGGCCTATGCATGGCTGCGTAGAGGCAGTCAGGGGATGTCCATTCAGTGGCTGGATAAGCCAGGATTTCCAGTGATAGCGTGAGGTAACCTCACTTATCTCTTTGTCAGTGATATTCTCTATAATTGGATTGTCGGGAAGGCATCCAGAGATTGTATTCATAAATTATTACTACATAATAATAAAACCATCAAAGTTGTTGTACTGGTTTTCTCGCATTGGTTTTTCTTTCGGGGACATTTGTCCAAAAATAACTGTGTAGATGTATTGTATTTCTTTCTTGTTTAGTTTCTTGTTTCCATATTTTAATTAAATGGTGAAGGCTGCAATGTATTCGTTTCAGTGTTTACTGTAGGAAACAATAAATAATTTGGTTCAGTAATTAACAAATAGGAGAAACATAATCAGTTGCTGCAGTAGGAATTTGGATATCCAAATTTTCAAATGGTATTAGAGTTGCAGGTGAAACAAGAGAATAGTGTCGGAAGAGCCCAACACTGAAGGAGGAAGGGAGTTCGAAATTGTTGCAGAGGCAACAATTCGAATCCCTTGAGGATTTGTGCAGTCAGGCCAAGAGGGAAAGATTTCCGTGGTAAATCTCTCTCTGAGTGAGTCGACAGAGAAGTAGGATTTCCAGATCGAAATTTGTTAGCGACAGAGGGAGAAGCGCAGCAAAAACTTCAACGAAGTGGAGTTTTCTAGTGGGACGCATTTTTCTGCAAACAGTTGCTGGGCAGAAAGATGTTAGAAGGAAGGAGACACTTGAGGGAATTTCTTCCTCAAAGAATTCCTAGTCAGGGAATTCGAATTTTCATTTGCTGAGCAGCAACAAGAGAGAGGAGGTCAATCGACTTTTTTGATTGGCAGAGATGGAAGCCAGTGGACTAAGAAATCAGGATAGGTTGGATGGTCTATCCAATTATGTGATCTGGAAGGCAAGGATGTCATGCCTTCTGGATGAGCATTTTCTCAAAGTCTACGTCGACAGCGTGGTAGTTGAGCCTGCGGATCTAGATTCGCTCAAGAAGTACAAGGGAGAATTGGCGAAGACAAAAAAATGATCCTCGATGGAGTGAAGGATCATATAGTCTATCACATCACTGGCAGAAACACTGCTAAGGAGATGTGGGATGCTTTGTCGATGCTATATCAAGGATCTTATGAACACCAGAAGATGTACTTGGAGCAGAAGATGAGATCTATGCAGATGTAGAAGGGGGAACGTATTGATCCATTCCTCTCTGAGCTTTAAGAGACCTGAGATGAGTTGGCAGCTGCGGGGTCAACACCTCAAGGTTCCGAGATGGTAAGAATGGCCCTAAATTCAGTATCTGAGGAGTGGCAAGCCTTTGTTTAGAGTATCCTGGGTAGGGAGATTTTTCCAAAGTGGGATGAAATGTGGGCAGCTCTTAAGCAAGAGGAGATGAGGAGGGACTTGGTCAAGTGTAAACTTGACGAAAGCAGCAACAGTCGGTCGAAGCCCAAGGAGGAGAATGAGAATGCAACCCTCACATCCAAGGGGCAGCAAGAGAAAGGGAAGAAGAAGAAAGATGTTTCAAAGATCAAATGCCTCAAGTGTGGTGAATTCGGTCACTACGCAACACAGTTTCCTCTCAGAAAGAAGGACAAAGATGAGAAGCGTGATCTGAAGGTTGCAACCGCGAAGATTGAGGAGGAGTTCGCCATGATAGCCCAAGCATCTCCAAGAGGGAGATGGGGAGATTTAGAGTTGTAGTTCGAAAGGATTGCAGATGGGTAGATCCTTAAGGAAGTCCACCTCTTGGATCAATTCCTTGCTACGGGAGCCCAGATCAGAAGTAGCAGGATGGACCAGTGTCAGTTGATGCAGAGGAGTCCTAGGAGAGACAGTTGTAGTGGCTAGGAGCGCCATAGAATGAGCAGAGTTGGTAGACGTGCAGTTGGCACAGAGCAAAGTCAGCAACAGCGCAGAGGCTTCAGAGGGTCAGCGTAGAGACTAGCAGCAGACAGAACTGCAGGAACGAGATGCATCATATTGAACACTAGTTCAGTAATTTGGGACATTTTTCCGTTGTTGATGCAGTAGCAATAGAAGTTGGAGAAGGTTGCAGTGCAGATGCAGTTTTGGCAGTGGCAATGTCAGCAGCACCACGGATTCAGAATTGAGAGGGAGTTGCAGTACAGATGCAGTGTTGACAGTGGCAGGGTCAATAACAGTACAGATGTAGCATTTGCGCAGTAGTTGGTGGGCAGAGATGTCAGACATCATCAACGAAGAAGGAGATGTTACAGAACAGAGTGATGCTTCAGTAGGGTGGATTACCAGAGCACATTCCTCGCTAAGAGGGAGTGTTGATTTCTGGTAGCATCGGATGTGCTCTAAGTCCCAAAATTTGTAGGGAGGCTTCGAAGAAGGAGATGTTACAGAACAGAGTGATGCTTCAGTAGGGTGGATTACCAGAGCACATTCCTCGCTAAGAGGGAGTGTTGATTTCTGGTAGCATCGGATGTGCTCTAAGTCCCAAAATTTGTAGGGAGGCTTAGACACACGCATTATCCAATACCCATAAATCGTTTTGGGAAATTCTACCAGTAGACAGTTTTATTAAAATAATTATTTATTTTTAATGGGACCCTAAGTCTAACTGTGGGTGTAACTTCTAGAAGAAGATGAGGATCAAGCCAAAATGATCTAAGCCATTGATTAGAAATTAACCTGGGCCGTTGGTTGTCCAACAGAAAGATATAAGAAGAGGCTTGAGGGGCACTTGGAGAACACACAGAGGGGAGATCGGAAGTTTGATTTTCTAAAGTAGAGTCATTGCCAGGGAGATTTTCGATAGTTATCTTTTGCAGTGAGGGGCAGGCATATTATCTGAAGGGAAGTCTTTCCCGATCGGAGAATACTCAAAAGAGAAGGTAGAGAGAGATCTATAGAGGCATTGCAGGACCACGCAGAGGCAACGTAGAAGCCTAGAAGGATTCTGTAAATTTGTTGGAGAATCAATTACCAGAGCCAAATGCTGGGGTGTGAGACTTGGAGGGTAGAAGTCGAATTCTCAGAAGCAAATCAATCATCCGGGAGGAGTGACACAGACCCCAGTAGCTATGACGCAGAGCCTACACAAGGATTGCGTAGAGACTACGCGAGGTAGTGAGGGGCTATTCATTCAGTGACTGGATCAGCCAGGATTTCCAGTGATAGTGTGAGGTAACCTCACTTATCTCTCTGTCTATGATATTCTCTGTAACTGGATTGTCGGGAAGGCATCCACAAATTGTATTTAGAAATTACTACTACATAATAATAAAACCCTCAGAGTTGTTGCACTGGGTTTGCCACATTGGATTTTTTTCGGGGACATTTGTCCAAAAATAACTGTGTAGATGTGTTGTATTTATTTCTTGTTCAATTTCTTGTTTCCGTATTTTAATTAAATGGTGAAGGTTGCAATATATTCGTTTCAGTGTTTACTATAGGAAACAATAAATAATTTGGTTCAGTAATTAACAAATAGGAGAAACGTAATCAGTTGCTGCAGTAGAAATTTGGGCATCCAAATTTTCACAATCATCACTTGGTTAGGGCTTGTATCTATCTTGAGATTTTCGCTATTCCTTCATAGTGGACGAAATTTTGGAGCATGGATGAATTTTGATATATGGATTGTCTTTTCTTATCTTGGAGCTTCTTGATTGGCAAGTTTATTGGTGGTTGGATATATTCTCTTACATGTAAGCACAAATTTAATGCTATTTATTCTTTTCCTTTGTTACATACATTGATAATGAGATTTTCGCTATACTACGGCTAGTTGTTGCATGCATTTACTGTGAAATTGTGGAATTATGTTTCTATATAACATATCTCTATGTATGGGCCCTGTATGTTGAACGAATTCTCCTAGGGATAATTCTATGGTTGAATTTATCTTGATAAGCCATCTTCCCTTTCAAAACGAAGTGTAAAAGCTTCAAGGTCACTATCCTTTTCCTAATGACAAGCGAAGTTGTCCTTGAAGCCTCCTTGACCTATAAACAAAGTCCATCTTCATATTCTTCTTGACTCCAATCTCCCCAAAGGATTAGGCACTGGGCTACCATAAGGTGATCACCTAAAAATAATTTTTTATTCACCTTTCCTTCTTTATTCTAGGTCTAGCCACATTAGGGTTTCTAGGGCATCACTTTCCCGACAAACCACCCATATAAAAACTTCGATCTCTTGGCCTCTGCTACATTGGTGTCTCTCCTAGGCCTCCTCCAAATTTGAAGGAATTCCAACTAGTGGGGTTTTGAGATATCCTAAGCCCTAGCCTCGAGATTGGTTTTTGCCCTAAGTTTCCCTAAGTTAGTTCCTCACGGGGATCATTTTGCAACTTTGAATGGAAATCACTTCTTTGATCCCCTTCTCCTCCTTGTTTAGGTCAAATCTATCATTGGTTGCTCAACTCCCTCGTCTTGACCTAACCTGGGTCCACTTGGTCCCATGTGGTCCCCTACCTTGTCAAAGTCAACTCTTCAAAAACCAAACCAAGTTCAACAAGGATTTTAGGGTTTTGAAAGCTCCTTTACAATTCACACTCCTTAAACCTAGCCCTCAAATCCTCATACCCTTTTCCTAGAAAGCCTTGTATTTTGCTTAAGAAGCAAGCAAATTCCCATTCTTGAGCCTCCCCTAGGAAAGGGTCCTCGAGATCACTTCACATCCATCTTAGTTGATATATCCTTCATAAGTGATTCTCTATATATTGGGTCTCCTCCCATTGGTGAAAGTCTGTAAAGAGTAGGAAGCTCTAGCTATGGTGACAGTGGGATTTAGCTTCATTGTTGCTCTTGACTTAGCAAGTGCCCCTCTAGGACCCCTTGCTAGTTTGAGCGGAAACATTTTGGCGTCGTTGCCGGGGACACGAAACATATGCTTTTATCCCCATACGACATATTGGCATAACATTATTGGTGATTCCATTGGAAGAACAAAGCCTTAGTTCTTCATTTAACATTAAGGTTGATGCCTGTAGGGTGAAGCAAGCATTTTTCTAGACTTCTTTAAATTAACCTTGGCGACTCCTACATATTTTTCATGTATATCTCAAATAGGTTGTCTTTCGTTGATAAAATTCTTGCTTTGGACATTGCTAGCATCCCTAGGAATCCTAATCATGTCGCGGGAAGGATGGTACGTGGGGTGCCCATGTTTGATGGTGATCCACTGTCTGCAATTGATCACGTAGAAAGATTTAATGCACATGCTTCAAAAGAGAAGGTTTTTCACCAAGATGTCCTAATGTTATTGTTCATGAGATCTCTCAATGGTCATAACTCATCGCTGCATGATCATGAATCTAGGAGAATCTCATCTATTGAAGAGTTCGTTGATGGCTTTCTTAGACATTTTCAAGTACACCATACGTTAAGTGTCCAAGAGGAAGCCTTCATCAAGCATCATCAAGACATTGAGAATCTAAGTAATGAGTAGGAAGATAAGTCCTCTTGGGGTTGACATGATGAAAAGGATGATTTTGAGGACACATGTGTTGGGAAGAATGAGTCTGTGGAAACTGAAGTTGAGACTAACCTTACCTTTCTCAAGGATAGTACTCCTGATGATTCTCCTTTTGAGAACCTTGAGGAAGGTGATCCCATTAGCCCCTTAGAATATGACATTGGAGATTATTTCCAAATTGAAAAAGAGAAATGAGAAGTTGTTGGCCCTCAATTTGATTGTGCTCCCATTTATGACACCGACAAGAAGGATGAGGTTGAGAGTGGTCCTCCCTTTCTCCTGAGCATTACTTATGAGCATTGAGGACATATCCATCGATACCCTTGGTAAGGAGAATTATCACTTTCCCTTGCATGAAAAGGAGCAATTGGAGATGATTGATTCTCCTTTTTGGGAAGACCCTATCTTTTATACCAACAATGATAGGATTGATAAGGCCCTTGCTCATACCTACCTTCCTTATCATTCCAAGGGTATATTCAAATCACTTGAGCCTCACGAGTTGGATTTTCAGGAAAGGGGTCCCATTGAGACTTCACCTTCCCCTTTGCCCTTTTCTATTGTTCATCATCTTGAGTCTTCGTCAAGGGATCCCCTCACCCCTTGTCATATGATCTCAAGTGATCGTGATCCCTTTCCCCTTCCGAGTATAGTGTCAAGGAAGAGCCCATCATTGATTATACTTTACCTGCTTGGGCACACCCTTAGGGTCTTGATTGTTCCGTGACCTCCCCTCTCCAATGTGACCATCACCTTGAGTGACTTATTTATTGCACCGCTTCCTTCCCTCACCCTTCGTTCCCCTCTCATCACGACCTTGTGTTGTCTACAAAGCATGATATTATAAGAAATGATTGTGATTGGGAGTTGTTGAGATTGATCTTTCATTCCCCCATTGCGTACTTAGAGGGAAATCCCGACACTTCTAGATTGGCTTATTCTCCTTTTCCTAGGGCTTCCTTTCACCTCGAATGGAGATCATATTTTCCCAACTCCCACGCACTTCATCCTCCATACAAATGTATTTGCATCTGCTTCGGGATTTGCTACATGAGTAATCATACTGGCAGACACATGTATATTGATATGATGATATGTTGGTTGCATTGGCATTATGATTGCTCTTAGCATTAGCATTATTATATGCATGTTAGGGTAGGATGCATTGCATGCTGATTTTTGCATTAGAACTGATGACATATGATATTTCTCATGATAGATTAGCTGCAGTTACTTTTATGAGTCAATTTTATGGACCTAATCCAAGCATGTGCGATCGTGAGACGCAGCGAAAGCATGCTGCCCCATGTTTTTCATCTATTAGATGTGCAGGTAACAGGTCTGCAGTAACCAAGATATTGCTAAAGTTCTCATGACCTCCCGTTCTAGTAGCTTCGTCCACTTCTTCGAGAGATTATGTCCCAATTGAAGCCAGATGTTATTTTTGGACAATAGTCCCTGGAAAAACCCAATGTGGGAAAATTGATGCAGTAGCTCTGAGGGTTTTATTATTATGCAGGAGAAAATCTAAGTACAATTCTAGGATGCTCAACTAGCAATCCAATACAGAGAGAATACTGAACAAAAGACAACTGAAATGATCTCACCCTGCAATTGGAGAATCAATGGCTAATCCTGCTGAACTGGAGGCTCTGTGTCACCCTCTATGTGGTCTCTGTGCAAAACTATGTCTCTCCCGGCAGTTCCTGCATCACCCCTCCTGGGTATTACACTGCCCCTCTTTCGGATCCTCTGTTTGCTGAGAAAATCGAACTTTTGCCTCCCGGACTCACACCCTAGCTTTCGGCAACTGAATTTCGACTTCCCTTAGCAGGAAACTCAACTTCCCCTCAAGGACTGCGCTGCCTTTATGTCAGCCTTGCGTGGGCCAATGTCAGCCTCCTTTTGAACATCTTTCTGTTCTCCCTCTGCCTCGTACTCTCCGGAAATTCCTTCTTCCGGATTTTCATTGCCCCTCTGCTGCAAGAAATCTCCTCAATCAATTTTTTTCTTGAGAGCTTGTCACTTCAGAAAAATTGATTTGCTTGATCTCTCAGTGTGTTTTCCAAATGACCCTGAAGCCCCTTCTTATGTCTTCTTGTTGGACAACCAATGGCCTAGATTAAATCATAATCAAAGGCTCAGATCGTTTTGGCTTGATCTGTGTCTTTTTCTAGAAGTTCCACCCCTGATTAGATTAATACCCATTAATATTTAATTTTCCTAAGTTTAGACTTAGGAACCCCATTAAAAATATTAATTATTTTAATAAAATCACTTATAGATGAAATTTCCCAAAACGCTTTTTAGGTTCCTTTGGAATACATGTGCCCAAGCCTCCCTGCAAAATTTGAGGCTTATAGCACATCCGATGCTAGCCCAAATCAATGCTCCCTCTTACCGAGGAATGTGCTCTAGCAATACACTGCTATTGCATACTGCTCTGACTCTAAAGCATCATCCTCTGCGCTGCTACCGCTACTATATCGCTGCCTTTGACACTGCAACTGCCAATGCTACATCTGTACAATTCCCTCTCAAATGTTGCATCTGTTGATTTTGGATAGCATCGAATGTGCTCTAGCTCCGAAATTTTGTGGAGGGGCTAGAATACATAAGATCTCCAAGACCCAAAAATCGTTTGGAGAAATTTTTCCTGGATTGTGAGTTATTAAAATAATTAACATTTTTTATGGGTTCCTAAGTCTAAATTTAGGAAAATAAAATATTAATGGGTATTAATAAAATATTAATGGGTATTAATAAAAATATGGGCGAGAAGCTTCTAAGAGGCGAGGATCAAGTCTGTTTTAATCCTCGCCGTTGATTAGGACTTAATCTCGGCCATTGATTCATCAACAGGAAAAGTATAAGAGAAGGTTTGAGGGTCAGTTGGAGATACACCTAGTGATGAGTCAGTTCGACTTTTCTAGGGAGAGGTTTGCTGAGAAAATCGAACTAGTGATTTGAGTTGCAGTGAGAGGGAAAAAAACAGAGATTTGGATTGGAAATAAGTTCCGAACCAAAGAGTACTAGGCAGAGAGGCAGTGGTAGCATCTGAGAGGTAGCGCAAAGGCCTATGCAGCCCAGGAAGGGTCTCACGTAGTGCTGACAAAGGCCAAGAGAGTATCTTGTAGTGGCAGTGTAGGATATTTGTCTGAAGTTCAAGATTTTGCTGGAGAAGCAAGGTTTTGAGCAAGGAGGGTTGAACAACAGTCTTCCTCCAGCAAATCGATCCAATAGAAGAGGCCCAAGCAGTGATTGCGTTGGGATTTCACAGTGTTTGTCAGAGTCATGCCACTCAGTGGATCAATTGTGACTTGGAGAACGAGGTAAACCCTCCTATGTATTTCTTGCAGCCGAGAATTCTGCTTACTCAATAATACAAACCCTCTATCTACTGCACTGGTTTTCCCAAGTTGGGTTTTTCCGGGGATGTGTTGTCAAAAAATAACGGTGTCCCTTATGTGTTTGTCTCATATATTTTCAGTTTATGATTTGTATGTCAGTGTAGTCTGCAGTAGTGTTTTTCATCACTATTTATAAATTAAATAACTTGTTGAATGTAATAACAAGTAGGAGATGATAAACTAGTGATTGCAGTAGGATTTCTAATGTGTAGATTTAGAATTTTTCACAGCCTCTGCCATGCTGCTAGCACTGCCACTGCAAACACTGCATCCATACTGCAACTCAGTTTCTGAGAGAATCAACTGAAAACACCCAAGACTGGACAAGTATCCAGTGGATACACCTCGGTGCTGAAATCCTTACTATTGCTAGTCATACGCTGTCTTCTGAAGCCACTTCGATGTTGAAGCTTTGTACTGTGCCTCCATGCACTGTTGCCTCTCTACTCTGTGTTTCTCACATTTTGGCACTTCTAACTACTGCATCTATTGAATCAACACTCGATGGCACCAACTGAAAACTCCTCCATCCTGCTACTACTGATCATGGGATCCCGTAGCAAGGTGATGATCCAAGAGGTGGGCTCCTCCAAGATCCTACCCATATGTAGCTCTAACGAAGTACAGTTCTATATCAGTGCACCTCCCTCCTGGAGGTATCTTGGTTGTCATGGCGAACTCCTCCTCCTATTCGATCTTTTGTAATATTCCTAATTAGCCATGGCTAATTAGAATATTCGACTTTTGCTCAATTTTGCCTTCTATAGTTAGTTATGAATAAAAAGGTGAGTAAAGGGTGACATAACTCACTTTCAAAATAAAATTCACTCCCTAGTAGCACAACGTTGTAACTTAACTGGGAACCAAGGGGGGTCAAAGGACCACGTAGAGGAGGGGCCCATGTAGACACTTGGAGGGACTACGCAGAGGCATAGGAACACGTGGCAAGAGGGGGGCTACGTTGGAGAAGGTTGGCTTTAGGGTTTGAGAGGGGCAAATGCTATAAAGGAGAGAGGAGCCTCCTCATTTTGGCAATCGATTATGTGCATTTGAGCTAGTCACTTCGACTTAGAGCACGCTCGCTGTTTAGCTAGTTTGCAACACTGTTTAGTGCATTGAGTGTCTTTGTTCGGAGATCTCAACCTTAGCCCCGGGGGACTTCGAGTGCCTACTTGGGCAAGGTATTTCCATCAGTATTTTTGCAATAGTTTCATTAGCATTTTGGCAGGAGGATTGAGCATCTTGGATGACTGCACAGTCTTGAGAGGGATGACGCAGTTCTTTCTGGCAGGAGTTTTGGATTGAGGTTTTGCAGGGGGATTTGTGCTAGGAGATTGAGCAGGGGATCAACCCTTGCATATTGGAGGATTTTGGTTGAGTTTTAGGCAGAGTTTTGGTGGGGTTTATTCAGTGGGAGCGCAGAGCCTTGAGGAATTGCATGGGTCCTCAAGGGGGCGATTTTCAGGGGTCGGCCATTTCAGAAAAGCTTTCTGGGTTTATTGTTTAGAGTCTGATTCCAGAGTTTCAACATTTTCTGAGGAGGGGAACAACCCCAAATCCTCATTTGATTTTTAGCAGCAGCAGCAGCAGGACAATTCTCCAGCAGCTTGGACGCAGTTCAGATAGAGGCCATTCCTTTGCTATTCCGAGTGTATTTCTTCACTTGCCTTGTGCAAGTTGAGGTGCCATCTTTCTGATCACCTCCTGTACTCATTCTATTACTCAGTATAATAAAATGGCTTACCATTTCTCTCTGCATTTCTTGAGTATCTGCTTATATTTCATGTTTATATTTTATATGTTGCACCATTGTTATTTCCATCACTTTGAGCTTCCCAGTTATTATATCATTTGTACGTATTTGGTTGGAGTTTACTGGGGTTTGGGGAATATCTCTGAAACGGGATATTACAGTGGTATCAGAGCATAGATCTGGCTCAGCTTGTGGAGCTAGCAATCTATGAAACTGGGGGAAAAGCCCTACATTTGTTACAGAGGTAGGAGATACAGAGACATTGGGCGTAGGTTGGAGAACACCTACGGGGAGGGAGACTGTGTTCTTGTGGTGGACGCAGAACAGGAGGAGCCTGTGGTGGACGCGAAACAGAAGGAGCCTATGGTGGATCCAGAGCAGATGGCAGACGAGGACGGGAAGAGATTTGCGGATATGCTCAAATCAGTGCAGAATCTGTCGAGGCAGATTGAGGTGATGGGGCAGAGATTCATAGCAGTAGAGGCTAGACAGCGTGAGAGCCCACGGGTTTTCCAGGTTGGTGAGGGATTTGGTGCATCCCGCCATGTGCCAGAGCAGCGTGATACTACTCAGCAGGTGGCCTCACATGCCCCTACACGCTCTACCATGCCCACTTTCTTAGGAGTAGACACGGGGGCCGAAGCCCAACAGGAGGCAGAGCCTGGTCATATGGGCGATTATTTTGCAGAGTACCAGGCCTATGGGCAGGACTTCAGGGAGGCTCTCTCATTCAGAGACTTTGTTCAGCTCCAGCGGGATAGTAGACCTCGCGACCATCACAAAGGATACCGACATTATCATGATGGTGACACCCACCGTGCAGCTAGTAGATTCCACTTGCCTATGTTTGATGGTTCATCAAACAGTTCAGCAAAGTCTTGGGTGGACAAGCTGGACATTTACTTCCAGCTTAACCAGATGTCGGAGATAGAGGCCATCAAGGTGGTGACATTACATTTGGATGGTGAGGCCCATGATTGGTGGTTCCATGGGATGGTTACACTTGGACACTACACAGTGACGACATATGTCGAGTTCACCAGGAGATTGATAGAGAGGTTCGACCGGAGGGATCCAAAGCAACACTTTGTTGAACTGACGAGGCTCAAACAGACCAGGAGCCCAGAAACCTACATTGCGGACTTTTTGAGGGTTTCAGTGATGGTGCCAGATCTATCCACGACACAGAGGATCTACATGTATGTTGAGGGGTTAGCAGAGCCACTTTGGGGTCTAGTCAGATCCGCTAGACCAACCACACTTCAGGATGCTATTAGCAGGACCCGGGACTTACAGAATGTCTTACCCAGGACCCAGACACCTTACCCCTAGCGACAGGGTTTTCAGCCTAAGGGGAAGGATGTGAGGATTTCGCCTCCAAAGGGAAATCCAGGATGAGCGCAAATTGACAATGGTGCCAGGAGGGAGCTGAAGAAGAAGTGGTTGTGCTTTATCTGTCAGGAGCCATGGGCACCGGGACATAGATGTACTGCTGGCAAAGCACATTTTATTGAGGTCTTCTCCGAGAGCAGTGGGGAAGAG
>APFE031218068.1:5000-16999 GCA_000404065.3 Pinus taeda
ATTGGAGGATTTCTGAAAAATTTTGTCTTAGTGCCAACGCGTCTATTTCCTAATTTTTTCTGCACTTCCAGTGCAATGGCACAATTGAGCTCAGGGTGAGCAACGTAGGTCTGATGGGTAAAACCCATGTTGATCACCCTTGACATAAAAATTTTTCCAACCCTCCTTACCATCTACTCTATGGATGAAAACAGTTAAAAACACAACCAAATTACAAAGGAAGGATAGATCTCTTACCTGCAATAAACAGATCGTCGTACGTTGTCTTGGATTGGTCACACTCATCACTTGAATATCGGGGAAAATTGGGGTAAAAGTGCTCTCCAAATTACCAAATGTCAAATGGTAAATATTTTTTTACTTTTTAAGTTTTTAAAAGTTTTTTGAAATATCTTTACTGTTTAGGGTATATTTTTTCTTATATTTTAATATTTTTTCTTGAAACAAGTTATGTGTGTTCACTTGTGCAACAACATGTCATGGATAAATGGTGACAGTGATTAATTTTGACTGAAATAACGAGTTTTGTTTTATCACTTTTTTGAACTCGTAAAAAATAAACGAAAAATGAACCCCATGGAGTCATCTTTCAGCTCTTTTCTGACTCTCAAAATATGAAAATATTGTCGAGTACTTGTCATTTCAAACTCATTAAAGTAAATGAAATGACGTATGCTCAGTATAATTTTAAACATTTTCCGGACTGAGATAGACTATTGTATGAAAAAGGAATAGCTTGGTCACACGTGGCTAAGAGGTTCTCTTGAATATTATTTTCTACCTTTTTGGATTCGAGATACTATCTACAAAAATGGACCTTTGGCATTTCCTTTTTTCCTCTTTTTCAAACTCTTTGAACATGAAAAAGATTTCGATTTATCCCTTTGTCAGACTCGTAAAACTTAAACGACATAGGACTTGTCACCATGATGAGACCAAGTTACTCCTTCCTAGGGCTTGTTAAACTTACTAGGATGGATTCATCTGAAGGATGAAATTATATGACAAGCATATTCTACCTTCTTGAAGATTGTGTAAAAAATAATGAGGTACTCACTAGAAATAGTGGGGAAAAATGAAAATGAACACGTCATGTATTTTGTTTTAAGGCAACATGTCACTCTTGAACATGACACTTATCTATCACTCGTGTCAGTTTTGGGTTATCCTCACTTCCTCACTTGCCTTTGGATTTGCCAATATGTTCAAGAGAAGTCACATCTGCATTTTACCTCTTATACACTGTCTGACCTTTTTGAAACATTACTGAATCACTCTTACTTACGTTGTTCCATATTTTGTTTTGTGTCGATGATGTGGGAAACATTATGACCCTCCTTCGACAGATCACTTCCTGTCGACTTCAACTCATTATCCAAGAAGATGATCTAGAAACTCCCTTTCAGTACCTTGAGGCTTGCATGCCTCAATGGCAAGTTCTTCACATTCAACAATAGGTTCATAACATTGGCCTTCGATCAGATGATTTTGCAAGTGTTCAACTTCAACTTCCTTATTCACACTCATGGATTGTGTTATTTTACTTTGAAATCCATTGTCATTATTGGTGGTTTCTCTCGTGTCTGTTAGCGTTTACATCATTAATCGGTAATCAAGTGGTTTTCTATTATGTTCGACCCCGACACGTCTATTCACTTGGTAAAATTCGTACATTTAATTGGATTGTGACAGAGATGAAGACTTTGGGTTTCGTATGATAAATCCAGGCTGTGTGAATTGATTAGTTGTTCATGATTGTACACATGTTTCCTTCTATATGGATGGCTACAACCACACCGTGGGTCCATACATATGATCCTTTCTATTTGGATGGTTGTGTCCATGCCATGGATCCATATACATGATCCCTTCTATTCGGATGGTTACATCCATGCCGTGGATTCATGTATTGTTATATGCATATTGAGAGATGTATTATTAGGAATATTTAAATCAGAGATGTCAGATATATATTGTATCATGCTTGCTTTGCAAGTCTCCTAACAGTGTTTCTCCGGGTACTTGCCTTGACTTGTAAAGCATTTCACCCATCACTCCATCTTCTTCCTTCATGTTTTACGGGGAATCTGTTATAAATTATTTTTTTTCACTTCCCATCTTGTATCCTAAAGTGTCAAAATGACAAAAGTTGTCAATGTACTCACCATGAAACACATACAAAAACATCCCTGAAGAAGAGAAGAAAATTTTCCCTGAGAAAATTTTGAAGAGGCTTGCTTAAAACCCTAGTTTTCAAGATCATTGTGTTTTGCACTACTGTTGGCCCGCGTTGATGGCTTGTTGCAGCATATTGACCTAATGATGCCAGCGTGTCTTTTGATAGGAAAACCCATGTTGAACCTATTCTAGCAGTTTTTCCTAAAGTGGAGGAGAAGCTCCTCTTACTAGAAGCCTCGAGAACGGTGAGTTGGATATTGTTTAATAAGGATATTGTCAAGTTCTCCCATTTTGATTCCTTCATCCTACCTTTAGAGAACTTCCCCTTAAGATGGGACCTTCTTCCCCCTTTTTTGGATCCCTAACTCCCTCTCCTTTCCTATAAATGAAATCCCTTCTATCCCCAACTGGTTGGTCATTTCTTGATTGCATTACTATGTTGAAACTGTGCCTAAATGTTGGCCATCTTACTAAGGAGAAGGAGTGCATGAAGGTCTTGGATTGGACTTGGAAATCCACCACAAAGGAGGCTTACAACATCAAGGCACATATGGTTGTATGCTTCCCTTATTTCTATTAATAAATACATTAGGTGTTTACTTTCCATAAGTGTATAAATCATTATTCATTTAGCATGACATTCCTTGATCTGTCATGTAGTTTATGTTAGAACGAATTATGCTATGTATGCTCTTGTCTCTTTTGTTTGATCTTCCTTACAGGTACCCATCCACAACGATGTAAAGAGAAATGAACTTGGAAGTGAGAAGATTGAGGACGACATCAACAAGCGCTTAGCATCAGAGTGAGGTAGGTCATATGTCTTACTTTGTATTTTCCGACATGAAATAGGAAAGTCTGCACGTGTTTGTCTACTTTGTTGCTAGATCCTCTCATAGGACTAGAGAGATTGCTTTTGTCCGCAGGAGGGATTGTCTTCACAACAGAGAAATAAGAAAATCAAAGGTCATGAGGACTTTGAAAAGGTCCTAGAGAATTTGAATAGTCATGGGACATTTAAAATTCATAAGGAAGGTGAAAGGTTACCCCCATTTCTATAAATGTACCTTCATGCCTCATTATATGGGACTTTCGGCACTTGATCTAGGATAGTAACTAGATAGTTTTTTTTCACTTGGGGATCTAAAATCATTCTGCTCTTGGTAGCTAATAGGCTAAGTGATTATGCGGTTAGGGTTTTTGCTTTAAAGATGATATGAATTGCTCTCATTCCACTATTGGATTTTGAGAAGCTTGCAGTGCATGTGCTTGGATTTATTATCATTTAATGAGAAGATTTTCACTTCATGCATTGATTCTTGTGAATATTAATGGAATTTGTAATGGTTATCCAAATATTTTGTTGTTTATGCATTTGTGCTTACGTATTGTTTACATGTTAATGAACTAATTTGTTGCATGCAGCTTGTATGTTTACTTAGAATCCTTGCTTTTTAACTCCATGCAAATACTAGTAATTAATTGTGAACTAATTTGTAGTTGGTTTCTATCACTTTATTTCTTATGTATGTCTTAGTTAGTTTTAATTATCTTATTCTTTCTTAAGTCATGATCCTTCTCATTGTTTTGTTGTTACTTTCTTATATTGTTGTAAGCTATCAATTGAGGGTTGATTGCGTCCTCATTTTTTAGGAATTTCACGTTTGGTCTCACATTTATTTCTTTGCATTTGAAAAACAAGAGTAACACACACACATGGTGGCAGCCATGCCCACAAACCAGATGGGGCTCCTATCCCAAACCGTGTGAGTTCTAGTTGGGAATTTTCACTGGGGAGACCCCCTAACTGTTGGTCATTCATCTTGGTCCATTAACATGACCATAGGGCAAGCCATATCAAACCATGTTCGGTAGATTTTGAAGAAAATCAATTCAATTATACAAGTGAAAAGGGGAAGAGAAGTATAAAAAGATTCTTCAACTGGTATTTACTTTTCACTCACCATAGAGATGATGGTGGCACTCACGATTATAGTATAAATTCAAGATGATGTGATCTGGAGTTGGGGTTTGTGTATCCCCACTAGTTTGATGTTTCTTTCTATCACGAGCTTCCTTCTGGGGGAAATATCTACATTTTTGTTACACCAGAGGGAGTTTCATTCATTAGCTTTGCACAAGTTCTAGTTGTTGCACGAAACACATGCTATATTTTGATGTCTTCTCAGGAATCATAGTACTATGATCCTCCACAACAAGGAGTTCTCAAATCAAGGGTGGACCTTACATACCAATTCATGTAATATTATTATTGATTTGCTACTATATGTGATCTATTCCTCATTGTTAGTGAAACATTAATAGATCTTTTTCACAAGTAGTGAACTTCTTGAATCTTCATTGAATTTCTCATAATATAGTAGAACATTAATATCTATTATGCAAGATGTATAGTTTAATTGATGGATGTTTGGTAATTAATTTTCAGGTTTATGAAAAAGGCTTCTTAAAAATCCAAGAATATTTTAAGGAAGACAAATCCATGGCCAATCCATGGAGACTGTGTAGTATTTAGCAAGTTGAAGAGCTAAGATCGATGATAAGAATAGTGCCCATATTGTCAAGCACCATCAGCCTTTTTGTGTGTATGGCATAGATAAACACATTCTTTGTTCCGCAGGCCCTCGCTTTTACACAAGTTCAGTGTCAAATTGTCCCTCACTATCTTATCGGTAACCTTTGTCACATATATAGAAACGAAGTGACAGACCGTGGCATGAAGCTGTGATTTCATGGAGAAACTGGAGGACGTGATTTTGATGATTTCATTATGGCTTGTCCCTTAGTATTATGTGGTCGGTGCAGCAAAAGAATTCAATGAAATTAGAAAAATCAAATTTATGTATAGTCAATTCCTTGACAAGTTTCACAGGTGCATTCTTCTTCTTATCCCTGGGTCTAGGAAATTATCTCAACAACTTCATCTCCATTTATTAGGGTGATAACAACAATAATATTTTTTTCTTTATATTTGGTAAATGTTATGTAAATTATAATGAAATTGTATCTATTTAAAGGGAGATTTCATTGGAGGAACATACTACCTTTTAGTCAAGGTCACGTGGTTGCTTAAGGAGAAAAATGTTTACAATCAACACTCTATTGAAAAATAATGTAACATGTGCAGATCAAAGCATTGTTATTCTTGACAGTGGATCATCCTTTTTATATTTTTAAACCTCAAGTAGTAAGGAATGATCCTTGATATTATGGAAAACCAAGTACATGGTGATGATACCTTTAGTTGATTTTACTTGTACGGTTCTTTTCACTAAATTGAAGTGGTAAAATGTAGAGTAGCATTTCAAGTACATTTTACAAGATTCAAATGATATTAAACACATGTTTTAGGGGAAATATGGAAAGATGGGTATTTTTGTATTCCCTTAGTATCACCAACACTATATTATGCAACACCGAAAATTTCTATTAATGTGGGCGAGGAGGTTATTGACATTATTGTCTATAAGTATGCTTTGGGGTTATTTAAATTTTGTCTATAGGTTTGCTTTGGGGTCAAGGTCTATTTAGATGTATTCACTATTCAATATTATATAATGTACATAGTTGCAAATAAATGAACATGTTGTCTCCCCCCGTTCGGGGTGACCATAAGGTAAGAGGAAGAATTAGACCACACTCCCTCCTCTCGATAAATGAGCAGGTTTTACAAAATTCGAGGAGTTGGCCAACTTTGGGCACGAGCGACCAGCTTGAATGGTAAGGAACACAGGATGGTGAAATTATGGGTATGAATTTCTTATGTAAATGGAGCAAGCCACACACAGAGTGCTCTAAGCATCAAACAAAGAAGAAATGACCTCTTTCTCCCTTGGAGATTTCCATTTTTCAATACCCCAATCGAAAATCTTTAGCATTGTTGCAGAGAAGGAACAATTATCGCTTGCAAGGGCTCAACATTATACCTTGGAATTGTTTCTCAATTGGGAGAGGACTGGGTCTCACAAAGGTCTCATGCATATTCATTACTATGTAGCAGACCATCAAATTGGGTATGTTGTTTATCTTTCCTATATTCTCAGGTTCTTTGTTTTAACTAATTTACCGCCAGGGAATTCAACTATCTTTTCTTTAATCCCTTCAGTCCTTTGGATTTGGCACATAGCATGGCCACTGGGTGTGAAAGCCCAGGTAGCATGCATCAGGGAAAAGAATTTTGGGTTTTTATCCTTTACGAAACCTCAAAGTTTAAACAGTAACATGTTGCATGGGTTTTAGTTCTCATACATAATTGATTTGTCTAGCCCCTCACAAAGACTTGAAATTTAATCTCGGGTTCTTTTAGTAACCATCCATCTGCTCTTTTTTTGTTTTAATCTCAGTATTGATTTGTTGGGTAACATTGGTCTTATTGTAGTGAAGTGGAGGCACAATTCCTATCAACACCATCCACTTTGGAACGTTTGGGGTTGTTGGTTAGGTATGAATTTCCATACTTATCACTCATCCTTGCATTATTACATCTCTTCACAAGTTTAGCAAGCGAAATTATCTTCTTGGTTTAGGTACCCTTCAGGTCGAAAATGCAACTGTTATCGCTCAAAGGCCCTCTTGCGAACCTTACACAAAGGGAATCAATAATCGTTTTATGAATTGCTCCCTTAAACATCTTATGAGTCGACAAGCCATTGGCATTGCAAAGTAAGCATTAAAGAGGGGCATGTCTATCAACCTACTCAAGACAAATTACAAGAATTAATACATGTAGTCAGAGTCGAGCCACTACCACTCGAGGTGCATGCGGACGCAAGAGGGGAATAGGTAGGGATCATGGAGGAACTTGAACACACACACATGAGGTCTGGAATATGTGTACCTTGAGTCCTCCATAGCCATTTATAGAGAGATAATGTGAGTTATGGAGCAAAATTTAGTGGTTAAATAAGGTCAACCCACAAATGAAGGTTTGATTGTAGAATTTGGTCCAATTGCACTTAACTCGAGTCATACACGCAACAGAAGGAGACTATACATGCAAACCTTACAATTGTACTAGTAGATGAAAGTCATTATGTTGAAAATCCTTGATGAAGGGCGAGAAGAGAGAAATTATTCATTGGATCAGTTGGTAGATCTCCCATAATGCCCACATTCAGTTGTTCCACATGGATACTAGACTAGCTAAGATTGAGGTAGATATTCTTTGCATCTTGCCTACATCTCCACTAGGATCCAACACCAAGGACCTAGCACCAGTTGACTCCTAAGACTAGAATTTGAGATACATGTTTATGTCATTAAGTTTCTTATTAGTTTCCTATTTTGCTGAAGTATTAGATATTGTAGTATTGTTGATATTGCTTAAATATTTCAAATTTTGGACCACTTATTCTAAGTTTTTATGGTCAATAGACATGTTTTCCAATAAAGTAGCTTGAGGCCACCTTAACTAGATTTTCGGAAACTATGTATTATTTTTTAGGAAAGTAATGAGAAAAGTTGCATCGGCTTACAAAAAAAATGAACATGTTATCTCATGCGTGATGTATTATGATAAGGGGGTTTACATGTTTATTTTCCAATGTTACAGCTACCATTGAATGCTGAATGAAATTCTTTTACATTACATATTAGGTATGTTAGAGTGTATTGTCGTTGCAAATACTATGTTTGTTGTAAAAATTCTTATTCCTTATTTCAGGAGTTAGCGATTAAAATATCTTCTACTTATTATTAATAAATCAAGTTTACATGCTAAAATATAAGACAAGTGTACTCCATTTATGGAAATATGGAAGATAATTTTAGAAACCAATATGCATGTACTTTTTTAGTTGTTTACCTTATTTGTTGTTATATTTAATGGTAGAGAGGGAATATTTTAAATACATAAATCATTGTAGTATGTTGTTCTTAAAAATATGATGCATTTTAATAAACTTTTTTATAGATTATACGTGAACTATAAATAAATATATGCGAACTTTCATTCACATTAAAATAAATAATATTGATGCATTAGATATTCTCTCAACTATATTTATTGTAAATATCAAGGCCTTAGCCAACGTATGGACATCTCATTGCGTTACAAGATTTATCATTTTATTAAGTAAAAAAATTCAACTATATCTATTACAAAGATCAAGACCTTAGCCAAAGTATGAAGAGATCTCATTGTGATACAAAGGTTTCTCTTTTTATTGAGTAAAAAAAGAATTTCACATATCAATTTTATTTTTTGAAAAGGAGACATTCAATCAATTTAGGTAATGAAGGTGAAGTAAAGCATAGATGAGGGATATTTCATTTTTGGTTTTGATTTAACGATCAATAATAAGTAAATAATATAAAATGTCAATTAATTTATGCATTTTTACTCTTAAATATCACGGTTCTAGAGATATTACTCTTTAGATTGATAGAGAGTTCCATCTTTTCGATATTGAGATCATAGAATTCAACTATATTTATCGCAAAGATCAAGAACTTAGCCAAAGTATGAAGAGATCTTATTTTCTTACAAAGATTTCTCCTTTTATTAAGTAAAAAAGGAATTTAACATATTAATGTTTTTTGAAATGGAGACATTCATTGGGTTTAGGTAATGAAGGTGATGTAAAGAATTGATGAGTGATATTTCATTTTGGGTTTTGATTTTAGCAATTAATAAAAAGTAAAAGATAGAAAATATCTATTAATTTTCCACATTTTTACTCTTAAATATCACACTTCTTCACATCTTGTTCTTTATATTGGTAGAGAGTTCCATCTTTTGGATATTGAGATCGTAGATGTTGGAAAATTTTAATTTAAGTGTTTTTGCAATGTGACCCTGCAACTTTAGAATATGATTTAACAACTTCCATTTTTTTATAAGAATGAAACTAAGTTAAAACATCAAAAATATATTCACTTGGTAGAAGTTCTAGATCAATTTGGGAAATGATTTCGAATGCTTGGCATTCCATATAAACTAATTACCTCAACAAGAATAACTTTCTTAAGTTGCTTTCACAAATTGTTGAGAGCATATTTAATATCCAATGCTACAAACTATTAATTATATTAATTTATGTTAGTAAAAAACTTAAATATTCCATTCAAAAACTCCATAAAACTATTAATTTTATCAATACACCAATTTATAAAATGTTATTAGTTAAAATCCAAATCACTGTAGTTAAAGGATCTTAACTCGAGTGGTTTGGTGAACAATTCTCCAAAGACATGTTGTAACTAGCTTGTTTGTGGTATTTATGAAATAGTTCTATCAGGTTTAATAGTGGAAACCGATAAGAATTCTGGTGAAATTCCCATTCCGATTAAAAAAAAATCCAAATCACTATAATAAAATGACATTGACATAAAAGTGACATAAAATTGAGATATTTAGAGATGAATTATAAAATGTTGGCACTTTAATTTTAATTTATATCTTGAGAATCTAAAACACAGTTTGTTACATCTATGGGTGTTTGTCACAAATAATTGTGTACCAACCGACTTTTCAATGATAAAGGAGACATTTTTAGAAAGGATCTCTGCCCCACCTCCTTTTGCAAGGCCAGGGGCGATATCGTAAGTTGAGACCCAATTGGAGAAATCAATGGTGCCATGTCTACCAGGATGTGAGTGGTGTCTCTGCTGTGTTGAAACAAAATGGTTTGAAAGAAAGACGAAGGTTCTAGCAAGGGCATTGTCATAGATGATTGAAAAAAAAAATGGCAATTGAAATTATTTTAGTTTCACTCAAATATGTAAAATTTACTATTTTAATTATTTTAAAGGTATTTATGCTTATATTGAAAAAATGTTTTTTTATCAAACTAGTATTTCTATATGTGTTAATGTGCAAAAATGGACTCTCTCTCTCTCACTTTGTCTCTTTCCTTGGATTTTTATATTGTGTGCATCCATCTTTTTTTTGTATGAAGATATTTTTATTTTTTATTGTGTTTATGGTCACATGTTCAAATCCAAAGGGGTAGAGAATATGCACCTCCAACTTTGAGCATGAGCGACTAACTCGAATGGTAAGGAACGCAGGATGGTGCAATTATGGTTTTTAATCGCCTATGTAAATAGAGCAAGCCATGCACTGAGTGCTCTAAGCATAAAACAAAGAAGAAACAACCTCTTTCTCCCTTGGAGATTGCAATTTTTCAATAGCCTAGTCAGAGATCTTTAACACTCTTGCAGATAAGGAAACAATTATCGCTCGCATGGACTCAACATTATACCTTGGGAATTTTTCTCAATGTAGAAATTTTGAACAATAAACACATATTCAATGGAGATTATCCTGATCATGTAATATTGCGGAATACATACACAATACATAAGCTCCTCTACGTTGATCATCAATATAGCAACATCAATAACAATAAAACATCAAGAGCAATCACACATTAACACAGTATGTATCCCGGGGAAAGCATCTCGCTAAAAACCCCAACTATCTGTATATTAATGATTGAGTCATGTAACATTACAAAGTACAATGCTTATCACAAGCAATCCAATACCAACTCCACCTGTTACACACAATACAGCTCAGATCTGAATCAATCACTGGCTCAGATCTCTTCCGCTGCTTGCCTGCCTCCGCTGCTCAATCCCTGCACAAGAACCGGTGATAATTCCAAGGCAGCCACGTCTTTCCTTGGCTAAATCACGTGAGAACAAGCTACAATGTGGGCAAACTCATTGGCATACTCAATCCCCTGATTTGTGCAAGATCTGGTGCACAAATATAGTCACAACTGATAGCAATCTGATTCTCTAACACATGTCCCTGCTGAACTGAACATGCAACTGAGTTAACTGATGTATTCATTAGTTGTATTATGAGTTAATAACTTGTGAATTAATTAATAACTAATTCACCCAACTCATCTCTAGTCTATTCGCCAGTTAGACTAAATACAACCAGTTTAACAAAGCTAAACTGAACACACTCCATCAACTGCACCTCTAGTCCACTAAACTCAACTCACTTGAGTTCTAACTGAAGTCATGCATGCAAATATTCAACTAACCCATAAGAACCACGTATTTCCTTCATGCAATTGCATGTGCCACATCCGTAGCTCGAACTGAAGTGG
The DNA here is from genome assembly GCA_000404065.3 of Pinus taeda. NCBI lineage: Eukaryota > Viridiplantae > Streptophyta > Pinopsida > Pinales > Pinaceae > Pinus > Pinus taeda. The sequence continues at coordinate 16,268 of APFE031218068.1, forward strand.
TCCAAGAGAATAAGACAAAGTTTATAGTCCAAATATTATTGTGAGATAATAATATTTGACTTTTCTATTTTTGACAGCCAGTCTAAAAATAGACTTGATCACTCACACTTTCATCAAAAATAGAAGTCCATCTATTTTTCCAACTTGATCAATCATCCATAAACAACAACCTGCAATCCATAGACATGATTCATATGTCTAAAAATAGACATAGTCTAAAAATAGACTTGCGCCAAAAATAGCCTGCGGGCCCACTTAGTGAAGGCGACTCTTTTCACTAAGCTCCATCATCTTGTTGCAATCTCAACACTCCCTCTCGACAAGATACGGATTATCAGCAACCCCTATCCTGCCTCGGTGGTACTTGAATTTGCTCCTGGTGAGAGCCTTCGTCAGAATATCAGCATCCTGATCCTCCGTTGGAATGTACGAAAGTAACATGATCCTCCGCTACACACAATCTCTGATATGATGGTACCTGATGTCAATGTTGCCATATACTCGGCCTCTTGAGCTCCCTGCCCAATCTGCATCCATGAAGCCACATAGCTTCACTTCATCCAATCCATATCCCGATGTGCCTCTCTTGAGCCTGCACACATGTGACTCCACCAACTGCTGGTAAATAGTGGCATCCACTACCTCCGCTGAAGTAGCATCCTCCTTCCTCCAACCTCTAGGAAGGACTGCAGTCTTCACATCCAACTGATGAATGTGCCATCCCATCTGCAC
>APFE031218072.1:0-18165 GCA_000404065.3 Pinus taeda
AATCCATGATTAGAACATGGGAAGATTAATGACAAATGAAGATTAATAATTATAGAATGAGGTGAAAAGACATTAGAATCCAATGGGAAATAGCATATATAAATCTAAGATTAGAACATAGGTAATTTTAGACAATAACGCTTCTTATACTTATGCTTTACGAATGTTGATAACAGTTTATGGAATATGGCTCGAAAGTCTACAAAATTAATATTATATAGAGTTAACTTAATATCTAAGTGAATTATAAGAATGAATATTTTAAACAAATTTTACCAAGTTATTAAAGTGTCTTATTAATTAACTTAATAAAAAAATAATGAACTTAAAAGACAATCAAACTAAACCTTTCATTAAAAATGGGGAAATGGGAAAAAATAATAAATTTAAAAGACAATCAAACTAATAATAAATTTAAAAGACAATCAAACTAAACATCTTATTAAAAATAGGGAAAAAATTTCATAAAAATAAGGAAAAAGACATTTTTTCTTCTTCTTGACAATTATCTTTCACTAAAACCAAGTTTGGTTACTCAATTAAATGTTATGAAAAAGTTTGACTTTCACTGGAACCAAGTTTAGTTAATTAAATATTATGAAAAAGTTTGAAGTTTCCAGAGCCTTATGATGGCTAGGCTCTACTAAACCATCGTTATTTGAGGGTATTAATCTCATTTTAAAACTAGTCTCAGTTTAATCATTGAATTGATGTAGGTAGCTTCGCAGTCAGTCTATTCGGCAACCATTCCCAGGGTCAATGTAGATAAACACATAGAAAGCATGTTGGAGAATATTTATTTCACTTAACAACACAAGAATTCATCGAAATCAACCGTTAATTTTAATTATTAGGATAATTTTGGCTTTTCGGTTTATAAAGTTTATATGGCTTTTTCTAAAATAAGTTTTCATTTTTCTATTTTCATTTTTTTATTAAAAGAAAAAACCACTTTTCTGTTCTTGTTTGATCAAGACAGGTGTCCTAACTTTGGGATCTCACTGAATCTTTTCGAGTTCAGTGGTTGCAAATTTAAAAGTTGCAATGAACCAAAAATGTCACTAGGATTAACAGTTGATTTTAGACATTAAAAAACTAATGATATTTTCTGAAATCCAAAACAAGTTTTTAATTTTCTGCATTTATTTTTGTAATTAAAATAAAAATGACTTTGTCTCCACTGTTTTTTTTAATCAGAGCAAGCTTCCTAACTGTAAGATCCCCTGAGACCACTTTAGATTGAATGGTTCAACTTATGATTGCAAAATCCCTTAACAATTTTATCTAATTTAATTTCTTTGTTTCATTTTTGAGTTTGTATTATGTATACAGGTAATTTAACTTCTTTGTTTCATTTTTGAGTTTGTATTATGTATACAGCTAATTTAACTTCTTTATTTCATTTCTGAGTTTGTATTAGGTATTCATCTAATTTAATTTCTTGTTTCATTTTTGAGCTTTTATTAGTTGTATTTGTGAGTTTGTTTGGACGGTGACTACAAGTACAAACTGCTTTATACCGAGTAAAAACGAAAACACAAAACATAATTATACTTCGCAAGCTTCATTCTTGAAGTCGCAAATATTACATAGTAATCTAAAATAGTTTCCTTTTCATAACTTTGATTATGAGATTCACAATTGATACATCTGTGATTTCCAATCTCTTAATTATATTTATTTTTGACCATTTGCAGCTTTCACATTTACTTGTATTGCTAAGAATACTTTCTTTAACCTTTCAACTTTGAAAGTCGAGGTATAACAGAGCAACACTGACTAAAAACTGTGATCTCCAATTCTTTTATACAATGTAATAATTATACATGAAAAAGAATAACAGAACAATCAACCATGGGAGGAATGCAGATGAAAAAAATCCCCTAAGGCAGGTAAATAACGCTGCCCTTAAAATTCGAAACTAATAAGTCATCTATGGAACAGGGATTACAACTTATGAGAGGACAGTAAATTTACTTAGAATCCACATTACAAGAGAGAATTCAAAGGCAAATAATGTATGCAACAAGCGACGATCCAGTTCAAATCCAAACAATGTGATGCCTGCGTTGTTGTGCTGTAAATATGTTACTGCACACGATACAAACAGGTGTATCTTCATCAAACTAGAACACTGAAATTGGCAATAGGCCTTCGTCATTTACAGTTTACTTTAAAACAGACCATAATCATATATCCCAAAATACTAAAATACAGCTTAAAAAACCTTTCACTCCGCTTGTAAAAAGGTCTGATATAAACATTAAATTTGATCAGGTACAAGAAAAACAACTACCCGGTGCCAAGATTCTACAGAAAATGAGCCCTGGTCGTTTGTTTGCTTTAAAAGGGGGGAATTATTTGATTGTTCCCTTGAAACAGAGAATTCAATGTTTCTGAATTTCAATCTATCTAAACATTTTGTTATCTTTGGTTGCACATGGAATACAATTCATCAACAAATAAACCACAAACACTTTCCACATGATGACAGCTCTTGGGCTCGTAGAAAAAGAGGCGTGGCACTAGAATGAACCAGGAGGCCTAAGAAAGCTTTTAGGAGAATTTAGATAAGTGAAAACACTCAGTATTCTAAATGTGGTGCCATATCATCTAATAATCACAGAAACAGAGATGCTGATGATATAACAGAAATGTCTAAATTACCTGTGAGGTGTAGACCAATGGTTTGTGTTTTTACTAGTCTCAGTTCAAAGCTTATGGGGAGGGGTTGAGGATGTATGTCACTTTGGAAGAATTAAAAAAGCTTCACACAAATATGGTGATAGCATCTTATTGGTGGATGAAACATTATTCCACACCATATGCAGAATGCCTAAATATACCATATGCCCATTGCAGATTATCATATTTCAATGTTTGAAGAACTGCATATATCCCAGGCATGAATTAACTTAACTGGGCATGAGCCCATAAGGTGTAGCTCAGTTGGTTTGCCTGAGGCATGGAATAAAATTAACTGGGCACAAACCCATGAGGTGTAGATCAGATAAAATTAACTGGCCACAGACCCATGAGGTATAGATCAGTTGGTTTGCCTGAGGCATGCAATAAAATTAACAGGGCACAAACCCATGAGGTGTAGATCAGTTAATCTGCATGAGGTATAGAATAAAATTAACTGGGCACAGACCCACCAGGTCACAGGCTCAAACCTCAAGAGGAAAGATTGAAGATAGAAACCACTTTGAAGAATTAATAAGCATCCATTTGTGAATAGATGGGTCTTCTTCTATCCACTAAACAGACGGATCTAATACCAGGCAAAATTAACTGGGCACAGAGTAAAATTAACCATTAACTTTGCTCTTGCTCCATTTCCATATTGGGGAGGGATTAAAATAATTACCCAGCCCGTGTTCAAAGCACATTCCACACTATCAAACAACCCCAGAGTTTGATTTCTCTATAGTGCAGGTCCAGTAAACCGTATGTGCCTTTGCCTAAAGAGATATAGTAAGGACAAGTTGCTTAAAATGAAACAAATTTAGATTTATTTCTGGCATCATGGCTGGAATGTCCCCTTTGATGAAAGAACTGGCATCATGGCTGGAATGTCCCCTTTGAAGAAAGAAATGTCTTGAAAGCCCGAAGAAATTATACAGCCTGAGCTAGATGCACTCCTTACTCCTTAGGAAGTCTCCTTAAATGGGAAAGGATATGCTTTAGACAGTTCCTATAGATTAGCATTGGGAACAGGAAACCAGGGATGGACCCCATGATTCGGTAATAGCCTGGATCATTCGGCAATAGAGATTCGATGAAATCACTTATTGTATATGTACAAAATTCCAGTATTTCAAGTTTTTACAAGATATCAAGAACCTAATGAAGCAGAGAAACTTCAAGGACCAAAGCGGAAGGGGGACGGGGCAGCTGCTCGAATCTGTAACCAAGTTTGATAGCTTTCAAAGACTCGTTTGTGTTTTTAATTGACAGAAACGTGACCACATAAAAGATGTTCATTCGTGTTTAAGAAAAACAATCAACCAGAAAAGAATGACGGACAAGAGTTTGAGACTAACTTACCGAAGGCTTGTCTAATGTCGAAACCCGCTGAAGCATCCTGCGATGGAAACATGAAAAAAACTTCAGACAATTCGGAATTGCTGGCAGAATCATCGCATGGTGAAGGACTCGGAGAATTCTCCTCACGTGCCGGAGGCGACGGTGATGAATTTTCTGTTGGAGGATAAGAGACTCCATAGGAGGTGCAGGTAGCAAATGCGTGCCATCTGGTTGCTACAGAGAGAATTCCTCGAGATCTATGTGTAATCTTTGCAGCTCCCAACAGGCAAAGCAATAAACCAGTGAGCTGGACTGCTGAGCAAACCTGCCGAATGACAATAAGTCAAGCTTAGTGCTTAGATTTTATTTCTTTCCCATCACTAATAAGTTATTACTCTGAGAGTCCCAAAAGCAGGAAATTCCGTAATATGTACCTTTCATGTTATTTTGGTCCTTGTATTGTAAGGTTCCTTACTGATAACAGCATAAAATGAATTAATTTAACAGAGCTTTCATGATATTTATATTTCCCAAACTTGATGAACAGGTAATTCAGCAACCACCGTGGAACAGTTGCTAAATAGCACTCACTGTAAGTGTGTGCACTCACTGTAAGTGTGTTTGAGAAAAACGGTGAGATTAGTTATTATATTTTAGGTTGCATTTCTGTAAAAAAAAAATTATATATGGCAAAAAATTATTATAATGTTATTATTAAATTAATAATAAAATAAAATAGTTAATACTAGTATTATTTATAATATAATAGTTATATCACTAAATAAAATTAATTCATTACTGTTATTTATTAAAAAACAAACTTTCACTCTGCAAAAATTTCCTAAATCTAAATAATAACTAACCTATTAAATTAGTGAAGAAAAAACAGCCAGCAAAAGTGGTGGCCAAGCATATTCAAACCAAATCTCTCTTTGTAACTTAATCATCAGGAATTCCAACCTACTACAATTTAATTAATTAAAAAAAAAAAAATAAAAGGGTAAAATTTATTGTATCCGGGTTATTACATAATTTATTGAATAAGAACATTATGAGAATAGATATTATACCTCTTTTATTAAAATTTAGCTTCCAATTAAGAAAACTAATCATGATCAGGTAAAAATAATTCATGAAGAGATTGAATGTGAAAAAAGCAATAACATAAAAAAAAAGGGTTCAGACTTTTTTATAATACTAAAACTATTAACACAATTAAAAATCTATCAATATATATATATATATCAGTGGAGCAAAGAAAGAGGGAGAATAAACTGACCATCAAATCTCCAGCATTGAAGAATTCGATCTTCGAGTGAGAGGATAATGTCATCACAATAATTGCAAACTGACTGACAGTCATTGTAAGCAAAGAAGCAAGTATGAAAATACGAAAACGGTGGCTTATAACAAAAAGCTGGTGCCTGATTCTCATATGCTCCTTCATGATTATATCAATATCCGAACTGTATTGTTCAAGAAACTTTCTGAAACCCTCGAATCTAAGAATTTGTAGATGACATGTCAAGCGAAAGAGCATACAGACCAACAAGAACACACCAGTTCTGTAAAGCCATGAGAAAAGAACAGCTGCAAACATGACCGAGTTGCTGATAATCCGGCCATGGATGGAGGGAATTGAAACAGTCACAGATAAAAACCAGAGAATTTTATGGACGAGTTCAATGCAGAAGGAGGGGAAAAGAATCAAGGCCAATAATTTCAAAGCCTTGTCGACTTCTTTCGTATATCCTTGTTGGACTTGAGGAGAGTCATCACAGAGTTGGTCCAAGAACAAGAACCTTCGGAGGCCATATTTTCTCAGGTAGCGAGTAAGGCAAAGAAAAGCTATGGCAGCAAGTATGGATTCTGGAATCTGCACTACTTTATCAAAAGAATAACGTTGGCCTTGCTTAGCAGAGGGAGGGCAAATTACAAGAAACGAACTCAGAAGAGGCACAATGATTGTGAACAGCAAAAATAGTATCCATGAAAATATTTTGCGGCATCTTGTTGACTGATCAAGCCCCCACCATCTAAGGCATGTTCTGAAGTGCCTTAGTTCATCCGTCGGGCTGGAAGTCAATCTTTTGTAGTCCTTTGGAAGCAACAGGGAGGAGGGTGTTGGAGCCTCAGCCTGACAAGAATTATTCTCATCCTCCTCTTCTTCTTCGTGTTCTATTTCTTCTTCATGAACAATCACCCCATACCCATCCTCTAAGACCTCTAAACTCAGGGTCTCTCTTCTTGCTATAAGTGAATTGGCACTGGCACTGGTGGCACCACAATCCACCTCCTTACTATCCATAATTGTCTATCCTTTCACACGGTTTTCGAAATGAAGAGCAAAAAACCTGTATAAATTGGCTCTGGCAGAGCACATCGGCCATTTGTATTTATACCAGAAAGGCATGGCGTCTGCAGTGTTTTCATTCGACAACCAATTAAAGATTTAAAGGGGAATAAAGCTAAAGGGTTAGCATCTCTAGTCGTAACAATATAGTAGGATTTGAAAAATAAAAAACGATGACCGACATCGACGGTGAAATAAAGTGCTCTGTTCCAGACTCTTTCAAATTACGTATCTGTTTATTATGCCAAAGAAGAGATGGTAGCAAAGCTATGCTAAAACATAATTGTTCCCTTGCCGATCCTCTTAAAATGAAAAAAAAAACCGTTTCTTTTCACTTTTGAACGAGCAACGCATGGCATCGCATCTCTACCTTTGCTTCTGAATAAGGCAAGGGAACAGCTCACTTTCTTTCAAAATGAAATAAAAGAAATAAAGGTCACTGCAGTTCGTGTTCTTTCTTTATTCCCTTACCTGGTAAATTTTACAGTTTCTCGAAGAAATTCAAGAGTCCACCTTCGAAGTTATAAACTCTAAAGGAGGAGTTTGACAGGCCATTCATCTATGGTTATGAACGCTAATTCCAGTTAATATTTGTATTTGAAGGTTTATTAGGCAAATTTTACGTTGTTTCGGAGTAAATTCACTGAGAATCCACTTTCCCGAAGTCAAAAATAAGGAGGGATTTTTGACAGTGTATTCAACAAGAATCATGAGCCCTAAATTTTCACTTGATACTCAAGTTTGAATCCTTAGGTAATTTTTACATTTTCTTGAACTAAATTCAAGAGTCCATTTTCGCCGTTACAAACTCTACAGAGAAGATTTGACAGTCTCCACTTCTTATTATGAACTCTAAATCCACTTAATATTTGAATCTGAAGGCTTATTTAGGCAAAATTTACAAATTGTGAACGCTAAATCAACTTATATTTGAATTTGAAGGGGGCAAAATTTACATTTTCAGAGAATAAATTCAAGAATCCACTTTGAAGACGCAATTTAACGGTCTGTCTCCCTCGCAAATCTGTACCTTTCTTCCGGTCGAACTTTGACAAGTACTCTCAGTAGTTCTTTAAACCAACGCAAAGTTCCAAGTTCATTTCTTGTATTCAAAGTAAAGTGAGACGCCATTTACCCCTCTCCTTCCTGTAGCATTCTGTCATAGTGAAGAAATCCCAATCTTTTTCAATTTGAGTGGAGTGGAATTCGGTGATCTGAATCCGGCTCTGCGGTTTCCTTAAAAGGACAGGCGTGTGCTTTTATATGAATTATTTAATATTTTTATTTTATTTTTTATATTTTAATATAAAATACAAATGACTATTTTTTTGGAAATTTCTCTCTTTATTTCTTTTTAAAGAGTTTTTAATAAAGTAAATTTTTTAATTGAGAGATTATTTACCAACTAATATCGGAAAGGTGTTGTAATGTTGTTTTAGGTGAAGCATTAATTCAAATTCTTTTTTTGATTTCACTCTATTCCACCCAAAGGTATCAAAGTTAATTTTTTTTTGTTGTTTCTTAGTGCATGTCAATAACGTGTATAAGATATAGAGAGTTGGGTCTCGAACTATTGTCACTTAGGGAAGACCACTCTCACCAACCCAAACAACCTTTTATGGTGGAAGAAAAGAGAGACAATGAAGTAAGAGATAGTTTTAAGTTGTTGTTCGAGTAGTCCTTCACATGATAGAGGAACAAGAGAATGGATATTTTAGAGCGAATCCTTCAATGACTACAAACAATGCCCAAGGCACCTTCAACAAGCAACCATTTCAATGGTGAAACACCCTTCAACATACAATTTTGACATCCATTTGTTTGAAGGTAAGATAGATGCAAATGCTTTGGAGAGATAGTTAAAAATTTTGGAATTTAGTCAAAAAGAATTAAACATCTAAAGTATCATATTTGTGCTCTTTAAGGCTCCTCCCATGTCAAAGTTTAGTGGGAAGGCTATTAGGCGAGACGTGATGAAGGTTAGTGTACACATTTAAGATAGAACCCACTTGGGTGGATTTTGTTGATGCCCCCTCAAGGAGGGATTCTATCTTATAGGGAACTATAATTGCTAGTACATGAGATAGACAAATTTTAAGTTAGGAGAGAGAGTAGATAGTGCTAGAGTACACCAATGCTCCATACTTTGTGCTCAAAGTGTCCTTATTCTAAAAAAATAGTATTTCTTTCTAGCCATATTCTCCAAACCAATGTGAGAGGTGGGGCTTTGTATGCATTTGTTTCCTTATTTTATGCCCCTATTTCTTAAGCCTAATTCAAGTGAGTCCCTTTGCCATTTGGCTTTCAAGCCAATATGTTAACATAATATTATAGCTAGTACGAAATATTATATTTACTTAATTATATTTTTTATCATTAAATATTTAAATTAATAATTATTATTAATTATTATTATTTAAAAAAATAATACCATTAACAATAATAATAACTTAAGAATAATATTATAAATTATAATAAATTGCTAAAAATAATCATATTCATATGCATTCAGCATGTGAGACATGTGTCTTTGTGTGTATCAATTACCTAATCATTAAAGTAATCAAAGAAAAACAATGAAGATATTGTAGAAAGGGAAATGCTCAAAATTATCATGAAAAAGGAAAATAAATGAACTTGACAGATACCTTTTAGTTTTTTTATGACGATGATTATCATTATCATTATTATAAAAATAATTATAATAATTATTATAGTGATCATAATAACTATAATCTATAAAAAAAAAAATATTAATTAAAATATTTTTAAATAAGAATTTGAATAATCATAATAATATTTATTATTTTTTTTATTTTAAATATTAATTTTGCAGATTTGGCATTGTCAAAGTATGGATACAACACAAACATAATATAATGGTGATGCCCAATGACGTGCATATGATGAAGAGACAAAATTATTTTTAGCTTAGCATCCAAACATGCAATACTATCGTAATGTAAAATTTCATTCATTTTGAAATAGAGAACACGATAATAATGAAAAATTTGCCTTAGCATCGAAAAATTTAATGCATGAACAATGCAATCTCGACACATGGCCTAAAAATACAAAAAATTGGTTGATGAAAAATGGGTCTTTGCGTCACCCTTACCATGTATTTTGTTAGAAAGATTGGTTGGGGGGGTGAGGGGAGGGGGTGAATCAGTTTTTCATGCTCAATAAGTTTACTTAATTTAACCTTTTCATTTTCAAATTCATCTAATCCATTATTTTGTTACCAATACAATGTGTTATAGATCTGAACAAATTCAAGAAACCATGAGAAACATTAAACATAAACACATGTAAACCATAGAATGCAACACATCATCAACACATACAAACACCATATTTTTAGGTGGAAACCCATTTTGAAAGAAAACCATCATGGTTGTAGTCTTTAACTTATTTCTCATTATGAAGAAAATCTTTTACATCTTGTATTTGGCACAAACTCTTACTAGTACGCAGGCTCCTACTTGCAGGAGCCTACAACCTCATCAAATTCTCCAAATCTAATTGGAAGGAAGCTACTACTCCCTAATCAAATTTATCGGTTCCTATTGGAAGGAAGCGCCTACTCCCTCAATGAAGCCTACAACCCTTAACACCTTTGTTGACCATTTTTTAGAATCTTTGACATTGGATCCACCTGTCTCAATCAACCATCAAAGCCTGCAAGCCACATTTCATTATATTTTCATACTAGGCTCACAACCAACAATATGCTCAATCTAAATACCAAGATAGCAATAACCACCATAAATTCAATCACTAATCAAAAGCCAAATCTTGTCCAATAATATTTAAGCCAAATCTCAACAACGTTGTCCAGGCCAATATCCTTCTATCATATTCATCAAGTTGTCAAACCAAACACCAACTAGATCTCTAACATTGTCAATTACCAAGAACATACCAATAACACTAACAAATACACTGCCAAGTATCAAGCCAAACTCTTATCAACCCTGTCAAATGTCAATCCAAAACTCTTTGCACTGTTAAACAAATCTCATGCTTATCAAACCCTAATTTACCAACCTTTCAAGTGTTAAGTCAAACCCTTTTCTCAAGCCAATACTTATCTATGCTCATCAAGCCATTCAATTCTCAACAATATCAAAACCTTTTCTAAATATGGGACTAAATGCAACCACCATAACAATATGCAACATCATCAAGACAAAACCCCTAATCAACTCAATATCCAACTAGTTCTTAGATCCATAACAATAGTAGCCATATAATACTTTTCCATACAATTCTCAACATAAGGAACCCATTTTTTTCTCGAGACATATATTATAATCATCACATAGAAGACAAGCAACAACATAAGTCTTTGTCCCACATCAAACCCTTACAAAATAAATGTCTCTGCAAATAATTCAATAACACTTCATTGTTCATGGATCTTTGCATACCAAGACATCTTTAGCAGCATAGAACCAGAAAAGAGGAGATCCAAATGTTATAAATTGTAGCAAGAAAGGCTAAATTTGACTTGTGCCTTAGTTAAATTTAGTAATTCGATTTTCCACATCAACATGATGACTTGGATTGCAGTTAACTTATGTGGCATGGCTTTGTTTACTAGTTTACTTAGTGAATTCAAGTTATAGGCTAGAAGTAGAGTTGTGCATGTAGTGATTGCTAAAATTTACCAATCTAGTTCAATTATTTTTAGTTTGACTCAGTTAATTAATCTCAAGTAAATAGTTGAGTCAGTTGAAGGTTAGTTGAGTAGTAGAATTGGTGTTAACTCAGTGATCTCTTAGTAAAGTAGTCAATCAACGAAAAATAGCCCAAGCATGCATAGAATTCAAATTTCTTGTTGGAGTGGAGGGAAAGGCACATTGTAATTATCAAGTCTATACTAGTTGAGTGTACATGCTTGGAAATTAAGTAGGTGAATCATTCCTTGGAATTGCTCAAGAAAATAGGAGAAAATTCCTATCTTTTGGAGCTAATTTCCTCCGGGATGGCACTAGGAAATAGAAGCAAGTTGGGGTCTTGAATTGGATAAGTGTTGGCCAGAGGAGGACAGTTAGCAAGAGAACAGGTTTACAGTGGATGGTGTGCTTCAGGATCAAAGCAAGACATTGTAATAGTTTCTCATTCTCATTTGATTAATAAAAAATAGTAGAGGGGTTTTTCCCAGTTGGGTTCCCTTGTAAATCATTGTGTTCTTGTGATTTTTTAATGGTTTCATGTCGTTACATGTGTTTCTAAATTGTGATTTCCATTCCGCAGAATAGTAGAGGAAATTTGTAATCTCTTGTTTTCAGTTTGAATACATCAGTAGTAGAAAATTTCTATTAATTTCTACATGGTATCAGAGCTTGAAAACACAATAGAAACCATTCAATAGATCTTCTCGTTCAGAGATTTCGATTTCAATATTTAGTGAAGCAATTTTCTTCCATGCAGGGAAATGTATTTCAATAGATTGAGATTGGAGTACACCCTTGAGGTAACCACAAATTTCATAGCCTGGAAGGACATGATGGAAGCAATGCTCAATGATAATGGTGTGTTGGAGTACACCAAAACTGACATTCCAAAGCTAGTAGTATTGGATGCACAACAGTTAACCCAGTGGAAGAAGGATACTGTAAAATCTAGGAGGATCATCTTGGAGGGTGTGACAAACAACATAGCCTCAAATTTACATGGCAAGGAGACTCCCTTTGCTATGTGGAAGACCCTCATTGAGCTATTTGAAAATGGTAGTGATGACATGAAATTGGCATTGAGGGACAAGCTCAAAAACATCAGCATGTAGAAAAATGAAGTCATTACACATTACCTCTCTAGATTCACTCATTGTCAAGATGATATTGGAGGAGTTGGAGAAAGTATACACTCTTAAGAGCTGATGATCCTAGCTCTCCCGAGCCTTCCAAAATCTTAGCACAACTATCAGGACTCTGTAAATGGAAGGGACAAATTGATAAATGTAGAATTTCTCACTATAGATCAACAGATTATGCAATATACTAAAGCAAAATACAAGATCTACTTCTACAACAAACTTTGCGGAAGCTTAATCGAATATGAGCAAGATCAATAGAACACATATAACCGATAATGAGAAATCAAACACACATGAACACAGAAGAATAATCTGGGGGAAAGCCTCAGCCTAAAACCCCAAACTCTGTAATATCATACAAGTGGAAAATAGTCCGGATTACAAAAAGAATTAGCTCACAAGCTATCTTGCTTTCTCTGTAATCCCTCTGCTACTCATAGATAGTTAAAGGCTTCTCACAAACCTTCTCCTTTTACCTCCAAGCCTCCTATTTCCTTGCGTAGTTTTTCCTGGGGTCCAGTGCTTCCACTTGTGTGAATTCCCACCTCACACTGCTCACTTGGCTCAGAAATAACTGCACAAACCTTAAGGAGATAATTCCTTCTGCATGGATGAGTTTCCTTTATAGGAAAATTCCTCCAACTGATAGTACACTGTCCCTTCCTCTGATCTCAACTGGGTCTTTGACTGAACTGACATGCATGAGTTATTAATGAGAGAATATTTAGTTATTTGGAGAGCAGCAATTACATGCATGCAAGCATTAACTAATTGAACTCACAATTAATTCTACAAACTGTTGGAACTATCTAACTGGACTTGACTCAGTTAACTGAGCCAACTAATTACAACTCATCCTTATCTCTTTAACAGATGGATAAATTCCTCAATCAATGGAGAAATTGTTGCATGCCCTCACATAGACTTCATGTTTGATTTTCCACAAATAATTAACTCATGGTAAATTAATTAATTATTTTTCAAACAATTGCTAAGATCAAATTCGAATTTTACTTCTCAATTTTAGTCCAGGGAATGACTAAAATTGGAATCCATTCTGAAATGATATTTATAGCAATGTTATTTTTAGCACTTCCATTTTTCATTCCTTGTTGCCATGTCCAACGCTGGTACTCGAACTACTATTTTTAGTAGTGCTATTTTTAGCATTTCTTGTTGCTATTTTCAACACTCCCTCTCAACAAGAAAGGCATTCAACTCGAACCCGATCCTGTACCTTTGCAATGTTTTTCATGCAACACTTCTCCCAAGTGTTATTCCTCCAGCAACTCTAGAAACAAAAAAAAAACTCCCAACTGACCTATCTGTTGGGCTAGAAACATCCTCTAATGCTGAAGCTCCATCTACCACTGACAAGTGCTCCCGCTTTGACCTCTGAGTTGTTGCAACACTCCATGCATCTCGCACCATTGCGCACCTCTTTGTGCATCCTGCACTGGTGCAACACTCCTGTGCCTCTCGCATTGCTACAGCTTGCTAGCTTTGCATAGTCTTGGGACTCCTACACTGTAGCTCTCTATGCCACTCCATCCACATATGTCTCTATCCACTTAGCCAGTCCCGATACTCCTCGTCGAGGCTCTTGTAGCAAGGTCTAATCAAAGATGCTGGGTACCTCGAGGATCCTGCCCCTATTTCAACCTTCATGAAATTGTCACTCCACATCGCTCCACCTCCGACCTGGAGGTATGAATGCATGTGATCCCTCAGCTCACTTGGATCGAAATTTCCCCCTACTGGAGGTCTTTGCATGAGTGGATGCATCCACTCTGTCTCCTCTGGGCTTCCCCAGTTGTGGCTACTCCACAACCTCCTGAAGCTGCTTCACCAATTGTGGTTCCTCCACAATCATCCGAGACTTCTCCTGGTGTTGCATGTTGAGAGGTAATTTACTCTCCCTCTCAACCATCAAGTCTCGATCATTTTCCTTGCTCCTCAAGGCTTTGGATGCATCTTGAACCTCAAGAGCATACAGGTTCTTGACTTGTGAACTGATCTGCTTCACCTGTCTCGTGGTGACGTGTCGAAGGAAAACCTTTCCCTTACTGAAGACTACATCATAGCCTTTGTCTTCCAGTATTGCGATTGACACCAAATTTATCTTCAGTCTTGGTACATACTTGACATCGGTCAAGGTAATGCGAGCTCCATGCTCCCTCTGAAAAACAATTGTTCCTACACCTGAGACACTATACTTTTCATCATTACCCATCACTATGAGTATTTGGAGATCTTTCTCCTCCAAAGCACTGAACAAACTCTTGTCGTCGGTCATGTGGAAAGAAGCTTCACTGTCAAGAAACAAACCACATCCCACCACAAATGAAACCATGCATGTGAAGAGGGTAAAATCCAACTCGAACTATGAGGCCAATGCCTCATCTTTAGATCCTTCCTTGGATCCCATATTGGATTTCTTCAGTGGACAATTTGTAGCAAAATGGCCCACCTCATGACAATGAAAGCATCGCACTTTCGATTTGTCAAACTTCTTCCCACCATGGGAAGAACTGGATTTGGAATGAGAATATTTCTCCTTCCCCTTCTTCGCCTTACTCGCTAAGGTGCAGTTTTATTCATCCTCCTTGGATGAAGAACCATATTTAGTGCTTCTTCTTATCTCCTTCTGAATCAGATCCGACCAAAGTTGTTCCCAATCTAGAAGTTTTTCTCTTCCATTAACCGAGTCTTGGTAGCTATGCCAGCTCTTAGGAATACTGAGGAGTGCAAGATTCACCATGTCATCATCAGCTGTCATGATCCCTATGCTTCCAAGCTCATCCCTGCAGGTGGTGAGCTTGTTCAGATACGGAGAGATCGTGTCGCCCTTTTCACACTTGATTTTCTGAAGCTTGTCTTTTAGCGTCAACTTCCTCTAGTCGCTGCTATTCTGATATAGATCTTTAAATTTTTTCCACATCGAAAATGGTGTCTCCTTCTAATGGAGACTTGAGACTATGTGGTCTCGAACTCCCTCCAGAAGGATTCTCCTTGCTCTAGCCACACATTTCTTCCATTCTGCCAATTCAGTAGCATCAGCCAGCTTGGGGACTTCTTAATCAATGAAGTCCTTTAGACTGTTATCCTCTAATACTACTTCCATGGGGTCCTCCAGGCTATATAATTCGAACTGCCATCAAGAGCGTATTCAAGTCTTAAACCATTGAACGCCATTGGTGAAATTAGGATGTGATAAGAACTCGATTTCTATATTAAGGAACCTCAAACTTCAAACTTCTCCCTTCTTGTATACAGTTCTCTTCTTTGATCACCCTTTCTCTGATACCATGTAGAAATTCCCACTGTAGGTCAACAGATTATGCAATATACTAGATCAAAATACAAGATCTACTTCTACAACAAACTTTGTAGAAGCTTAATCGAATATGAGCAAGATCAATAGAACACATATAATCGATAATGAGAAATCAAACACACATGAACACAGAAGAATAATCTTGGGGAAAACCTCAGCCTAAAACCCCAATCTATGTAATATCATACAAGTGGAAAATAGTACGGATTACAAAAAGAATCAGCTCACAAGCTATCCTGCTCTCTCTGCAATCCCTCTGCTGCTGATAGACAGTCAAAGGATTCTCACAAACCTTCTCCTATGCCCTCCAAGCCTCCTATTTCCTTGCACAATTTTTCCTGGGGTCCAGTGCTTCCACTTGTGTGAATTCCCACCTCACACTGCTCACCCGGCTTAGAAATAACTACACAAACTTGAGGAGATAATTCCTTCTGCATGGATGAGTTTCCTTTATATGGAAATTTCCTCCAACTGATAGTAACCACTGTTCCCTGCTTCTGATTTCAACTTGCTCTGACTAAATGAACAGATGCATGAGTTATTTATGAAGAATATCAATTATCTGTGAGAGCAGCAGTTTACATGCATCAGAATTAACTAACTGAAACATAATTATATCTACAAACTGTTAGAACTAATCTAACTGGATTTGACTCAGTTAACTGAGCCAACTAATTACAACTCAATATTACAACTCATCCTTATCTCTTTAACTGATGAATAAATTCTTCAATCAATGGAGAAACTGTTGCATGTCCTCACATAGACTTCATGTTTGATTTTCCACAACTAATTAACTCATGGTGAATTAATTAATTATTTTTCAAATAGCTGCTAAGATCAAATTCGAATTTTACTTCTCAATTTTAGTCCAGGGACTGACTAAAATTGAAATCCACCCCAAAATGCTATTTATAGCAATGTTAATTTTAGCACTTCCATTTTTCATTCCTTGTTTCCATGTCCAACACTAGTACCCAAATTGCTATTTATAGCAGTGCTATTTTTAGCACTTCCATTTTTAGCATTTCTTGTTGCTATTTTCAAAAATAAATTGGGAGATACTTTGGTTTGATTTGGTGTAGGAAGAAATTCAGCATAAAACTAGAGAGGGAGTAACATCCAAAGCTGAGGTGGAAGAGATTTTTTCCTTGGTTGGGAAGGGAAAAAAGGCAAGGGCAAGAAGGTCCAAAGCAAGCTAGAGTCCAGCCAAAACAATGGCAAGAAGAAGGACTTAAGTAAGCTAAAATGTTTTCACTGCCACGAATTTGAGAACTATGCAACAAAGTGTTTGCACAAGAAGTCTAACAAGAAGACTTTAAGAGGAGAAGAAGGCGAAGCATTTTCCTCACAATTCAAATTGGACTTCACCGTGATTGCATGCATGGCTAGCACTATAATGGGGAGCATGTGGTATCTAGATTTAGGTGCCTTGTTCCATATGATGGGATGAAAATATTTCTTCAGTAGCCTAGAGGATAAGGAACTCCATATGCACATAGAACTTGGGGATGATGGTAAGTATAGTACCAAAGTAATTGGTACTGTAATCTTTAAGAGGGATTCGAGCTCCCATCTTCATCCGAAATATGTTATGTATGTACCTGGGTTGAAGAAGAACTTGATCTCTGTAGTTTTATTGGAGGATCAGGCTATGATGTTGTTTTCAGTAAGGGGAAACCCTTTTTGAGACATGTAGATATCGGGCAAGTGAAACATATTGGAGTTCGAGTGAGGAATATCTACAAACTTAAGGTGTAAACTTGCGTTGCACTGAGTAGAAAGGCGGAAAGTGTGAAGATTCGAGATATTGGAGAAATTTGGCACAGGCGCATGGGACACTTACACCATGGGGCCTTAAAAATCATGCAGCAAATTACCATCGGTCTCTCGAAATGCACCCTTGACCATCATGATCTTTGCAAGGGATGCACATTGGAGAAATAGGTCAAATCCACCTTCCAGAGTCGAGATAACAGAGCTAGATAAATCTTAGAGTGAGTCCACTTTGATGTATGTGGACAATTTTCTATAGCCTCTACAACAAAACATAGGTATTATGTGATTTTTGTTGATGAATTTTCTAGAAAATGTTGGATCTTCTTCATGCAGAAGAAGGATGAAGTTTTCTAAAAAAAAATTGAATTCAAAGCATTGGTTGAAAAGGGGATTGGTCATAAATTGAAAGCCCTGAGAAGTGATAATGGAGGTGAATATGTATCTAACACCTTCAAGGAGTTTTATGACAAAGAAGGTATTATAAGAGAACTTATAGCACCCCATAGCCCAAAACAAAATGGGGTGGCTGAAAGCAATAATAGAAGCATAGTGGGATTAGAAAGAGCCATGTTGCATGATCAAGGGTTTCCATTACACCTATGGGAAGAAGCATGCAATACTGCAGTTTATTGCATAATAAGAGATCTCATAGAATACTTGGCATGATCACACCCGAAGAAGCTTTCTCTAGGAGGAAGTTGGAGGTATCTCGTTTCGGAATTTTTGGAGCTATTATGTATTTTCATGTCTCCAAGAATAGAAGGAAGAAACTTGTGTAGTATACCTAGGGGGGATAGTATGGGGTACAAAGGGAGGTACCCAAGGGAATAATGTAATAATGGA
>APFE031218075.1:0-46143 GCA_000404065.3 Pinus taeda
TGAGAAACCATGTAAGTTGTCCAAATTTTTTTAAGGAAGTTTTACAGTGATAACAGTGGCTCCACTTGGGATAGTGTGCCCTTGTGGTACACTAAGAACCTGTAGCTCCAGTGCTGCTATCCATCCTCTAGAAGAAAACTTTGAATTTCTGCCCAATTTGCTCCTCAAGCCATTAGTGATTGTTGAACAAATAATTCCAACTGCACCTACTGAAACAGATGCTCAGTCAACCTACTCTGAGCTTATTTGCATTGTTCTACCTACCTACCCTATCAATTTCAAACTTCTTTCAGCTCAATCAATGTGAAATTTCCAATGTAGCCAATCATCCATCTTATCTGATATTTAAGTTTTTTGACTGCATTGGAGTTCAGAGCCACTATGATATTGTGATGACCACTGCCACTGAAATTGCCTCTGATCTTCATAGAAAAACTGAAACACTGGAGAGTAAAACTCTTCCATGTATTTAGCTATAGGATCCCAAAATACATGATCAGCTTGATGATTCTTGTAACTTTCTGGTTGTGCAAACTGGTCTTCAACAACAGTGTACTCTTCCTCAATTGTAAAAGAGAAAGGAAGCAACACTCTCTCCTTGTGTTCTGACATAAAAACCTTTTGAAAAGAATGATAATCATAACACTCTTCATTTTCAGGCCACTGATTCTCAACCACACAAGACCCCTTTGATGTGCTATCCAACTGCCTTTCTGCATGATGCCCACAAACAATGTATTTTTCTTAATTATAAAGATCATTCTTTGATGCAAGCTGCTGCAAGGAATTACAAACATGAACCATCTTTTCTTCTGCTTGAGGGTTATAACAGCTATCTTCCAGTACTTCTTCTTGGTGTTTGCAATCAATTTCATACTCATTGTGATCAAAATCTTGGCAAGTTTGTTGCATCTTCTCATTTATATCAAAGGATGAAACATGGTTTTCATAAGTAAACCCCTAATGATCTTCATGCTGCATTTCTTGAGATGTTATACTTTCTTCTTGGTGTTGAAATGCATTGTTATGAAGAGCCTCTAAAATTTCTTCATCCATAAATTCGTCATCACCATAACAATCCTCCAAGTAATGAATAAGACTTAAAGAATGTCTACAACAATCTTTGAGTAGAAATAAAGAGGGATGACACTCTTTATACATGTCATAGAATGCATCATGGAAATTAGCAAGAGAATATAATGAACCATTTTCCAAGCTTTTATACCAAGACCATGCTTTTCCTTCTAAAGTGGTCATAAACATCTTCATGAGACAGTCTTCAGGGAAATGAACCTTAAGACTGCGTACATGCATATGGAACCTAACCAAATGAAGAGCAACATTGTCTTTCTTTTCATCCTTGAATATTGGAAGATCCTCTAACCAATCAACCTTTGGAATAGGATTTGGAAAACCAGGGATATGAGACCGATTCATAGGAGTATACCTGGCATTCATTCTTGCAGTGGAACTCATCTTGAAACTTCATCAAGCTACTGATCTTCTAGCAGTGGAGTCACCTTCCAATTTCTTATTCGATGTGTGGAGTAGCCAAGGTAGATTTGCAGCCTCGAAAAGATGTCTGAGCTCCTACTACCTTCAGAAGTTCAACCTCTTAATTTCGGGAATGAATAGTCTTCAGGCTCCCGGCAGACGCACCAAAATGTTATCTCAAAATCAGACCTTGGAAGGCTACAGACCAGGAAGACCTCAAGTAACTATTTCAAACCTGCTTTAGGCTGAGGCTTAGCCTCCTCAACCTGAGAGGGCTCTCTCAAAAAGGGTTAATGATTCTAATTACAGTTAAGATGGCTAACTCTTGTGAAACAAATGTAAAATATGAATGGTGGAAACACATTTAAAAACTATCCATTGGGCTTATGGAGTCAACATCATTTCAATATGACAATGATTTCAACCTTACATAGAAGTCAGGGCATTCAGCATTTAAAATATTCAGAACATACCAACTCAGATAGGACCACACAGTCTATGAATGCATACGGGAAGTTAGAGCACCTCAAGTGAATTCTAAGTGATTACACATTCATACCACTGCAAGAATTAGGAAAAGAACAATATCACACATTCTGAACATCAAATCCCTCATGAATCCTGAGAAGTAAAGCCAAACATGTATTACCAAAACAGAGTATTACATAAGCCAAATATCAGAGTTTTTTCATAAAATTTCCAACCCTTTGTACATCAGATGTTTTGTTATATATAGAGATCTTGACATACTTGAGATTCCTCCTCCAACATGAGGGGAATTCGAATTCCACCTATTATGACACCTATTGACACCTAAAACTAATTATTAAATGAAATTGATTGTTAACTGGCAGTCATAGAGACCTAAAACAATTAGGAGTGTAACTCCTAATTACGACTAAAACAACCTTATCTAGGAATTAAACACTCCCTATGACACCTATAACTCCATGAATTCGAATTTGATAGTGTTCATAACCCTCCAGCTGGCCCTTGATGACTCATCCTTTTACTGTTCCTGGAAACTAGGAGGATGTTCCTTGCTCTGTTCTGGCTGAAAAATGGGTCTTGAGACAGAACTCATAACTTCTCACAAAAAACGTAATTGGAAAAACTGAAGGAGGCTTTTGTGAACCAATTCATGCTGAATAAAAACCTCTCTTGGTTGTTTGAAACACCTTCCCTACCTCCCATAATGTGTCTTTGAAAAATAGGTGTAAAACAGAGAAATATGCTTGTGAAAAACTTGCACCTACAGCAGTTTCGTAGCGCAAGTTTAGTCAACCATTTCTCCCAGATCATAATTAATTTGAAGAAACTGAAAGAGGTTTTTCTATTTCAGTATTTTAGGAATAAAAACCTCTTTCAATTTCCAAAAATATGCTTTCAATTGCTCTAGAGACCTCCTGGAAGTTGACTACCTAAAACAGTTTTTCTCCTGAAAAAGGTTGCTTCAATGATTTCGTAGCGCAAGGTTTGGTATGTGTATATGTCTTCATTTCTTCAATTTTCCTTTTGATTAGGACTCAAACCTTCTCAAATGATCTTATTACACCTCTGAAGCAACATCCCTTTCAAAATAATCCTCTTTTTCTTTCAAGGTAGATCCTCAAAAAACAAAATTGTCACCTTCAGCAGTTTCGTAGAGCACATAGTGTATTTTTGTGAGTTTGCGCTACGAAAACTCCTAGTTGATTTCGTAGTGCATGTAATTTTTGAAAAAACCTTACCCTTTTTCTTTGAAATCTTTTCAATGATAACACAATTCACGACCTTTTATAATTGTGATAACCTTTTGTCAATTTTAGCTTGGATATTTCTCTTTTATTCTCCCTCTCTCATTCTCTTGGACAATTAGAGTGTTCTTGGAGCACTCATGGAGGAGTGTGGCATACTTGGGATTTGGAGCAAGGAAGCAAAGGAAAAGAAGGAATTTGTAAGAGGGCAGCGAGATCAGCAGCTACAACTGGTTTTTCTTGCAGGTACCGAATTGCATGTATGATTTCCTTGCTAGTTTTGGCATGCATGACACATGCATGTGGTTTTTTGGTTATGATATGTCATTGGCATGGAGGATCACCTAGATCGACAATGGTTTTATCTAACCTTTCCATTTCTTGGATAACCATGGTGTTGTGGCTTTTGTCTTTGTTTTTTTAGCTAGTTCTCATGTTCCTTATGGTTATGGGTTGAGTTACTAGTTCCTGGAGCCTTGGTTGGACAAACGCTCTAGAAGCCCTGTAATAACTTGGATTGAGTGACTAGTCTTGGAATCCTTGGTTGGAGAAACACTTTAGAGCCCTTGGTGGGTTGAATTACTAGCCTTGGAATCCCTAGTTGGACAAATTCCTTGGATCTTGGTAGCAACTATGGGTTGATTTACTAGCCCTAGAAGCCTTCGTTGGAATAAACGCTCTAGAGCCTTCGACAGCTTGGGTAGAGACCGATCTGGTGATGGTTAGTGATGTATGACCATGAGGTGGAATCACTGGTTGAGGGTTGAGGCTGTTTGGCCTATGGAAACCCTGGTTTAGTGTTCTTGGTTTATTCCATAAGATCCCAAATTCATGCTTGGATATGGTGTGGGGGTGATTAGCTGAAAGAGAGATTTGGTTCAGCCTAATCTATAGTCGGTTGGTATGTGGAAGTCCCTGACTTTATTGGATTTAGATGTATTAATAATATCTCCTTTTCATTTGGTATTTAATGAGTAAATGTGCTTGTCATTATGTGGCTTTAATGGTTATTTCATCATTCATATATCTCTGGTTATTCACTGGTCATAAGCATGTTTCCTTACAATGAGCCTCGAAGGCCTATTTATTGTTGAGAAATGATGGAAAATCCTTAACATCCCAAAACCTAACCCTAGAAGATGAAACACCAAATTGTGGGCCCTGTTTTGGGTAAGTTGGTACATCAACTTCCTGGGGTCGTAACTTTGGCACCCGATCTTCGTTTGACGCGTACAATAACTCATTAGAAAGATCTATCCAAGCACTACAACTTTGGGAAGAGAAACATGCCAGATTTCCCAAAAAACGTCGTTTAGGGTCTCAAAACGGCTTCGAAAGTTCAAGACCCGAAAAATTGCTAAAAATAGTAAATTGCGCTACAATTACGGAAACTGAAAAACTAAAAGAGATAGTTGTGGGGGTCCAAATGGGATAGGTGGGTGGCCACCAACATCCACCTGGATCACACTTGCACTACAAAGCTTTGAAGATCACACAACAAATTTCTACAAGACTTCCCAAGGGTACACTAGAGCAGAGAAACACATGCAAAGGGTGTACATTGGGGAAGTACACCAAAGTTTCCTTTCATGACAAAGACAGTCGAGCGCAAGAGATCCTTGATCGAGTTCACTCAGATGTGTGTGGACCATTCTCAACGACATCCATGGCTAAGCACAAGTATTATGTAATATTTGTTTATGATTTTTCTCGTAAGTGTTGTATTTTCTTCATGTAGAAGAAAGATGAGACATTCGCTAAATTTTGTAAATTTAAATCACTTGTCAAGAAAGATATTAGCAGGAAAGTTATAGCTCTCAGAAGCGATAACGATGGATAATATGTGTATAATGAATTTAGGAACTTATGTGCATCAGAAGGCATTCAACGGTAGTTGATAACACCTCATAACGCACAATAGAATGGGTTGGATGAAAGGAATAACAAAGGTATTATGGGAGAGACACATGCGATGTTACATGATTAGGGCCTACCGTTGCACTTGTGGGTTGAAGCATGCAACACAATTGTTTACTTGAAGACCATAATCACTCATCGAATTCTCGGGATGAGTACACCAAAATAAGCTTTTTTTAGGTAAGAAACTAGATGTGGCACACTTCAAGATCTTTGGTTCATCTGTTTACTATCATGTTACTAAGGATGCACGGAAAAAGCTAGAGCCAACAACTGAGTTGGGCATATTTGTGGGGTACACTGATACACTTCCCAAACATTGTTTCTGATAATGGAGTCATACTCCTCAACCATGGCATCAACCCACACTGGTTGCTGCACTGCTTCCTTGAATGAGGATGGCTCACTCTCTACACTCTCGCTCATCAAAGCCATGTAGCCAGTGTACCGATCTAGTGATATCCTCTACATGCGATGTGATGTGGGTGCTCCCACATTCTCTTGAGCATCATGCAACAATCTGCTAGCCTCTCTGGTGTGCTTTATCCCGTATCTGGAAGTCTCTTCATAAGTGGGTGTTTCCACTCTCTGCTCCTCTGCATGTGGCTGCTCCACATCATCTTAAGGTTCCTCCTTTGGAGCTAAAAGCTCCTCATTTGCATGTAATTTAAGCTCCCTCTCGAGGTAACATCTCATGGCCTTCTCTTCATCGAAATTTACATCTTTACGAACCACTGTCATCTTGTTGGATGGCGGGTACACCCGTCCCAAGATCGACAAACAAGTAAGTGGTGAGTTCTAGATGGATTTACAAGGTAACGCAAGCTGCATATGGGAGTGTGGAGAAACACGAGGCCAAATTTGTGGCCATAGGGTTCTCTCAGGTGGACGGAATTGATTAGGATGAGACCTTTGCTCTTGTAGCAAGGTAGTCATCAATTAAATCTTCTAGCACTGTCAATGCAAATGGGATGGAAGATACATCAGATGGATGCAAAGACGACATTCCTCAACAATCTGATTGAGAAAGAGGTGTATATTGAGTAGTCGGAAGGATTTGAGACCTTCAACAAAGAGTTGCATGTGTGCAAACTCAAGCGAGTGATGTATGGACTAAAATAAGCACCACATGCTTGGTACACCAAGATTGACAATCATTTCACCGGGTTGGGCTTCACCAAAAGTGAAGCAGATGCAAACCTTTACCATATTGTGGTTGAAGGTAAATTATTGATTATAGTATTATATGTCAATGATTTGATTTTAACAGGTGATGAGAAGCTGCTCAAATCTTCCAAAGAGGATATTACAAGAGAGTTCGAGATGAAGGAATTGGGGCTCATGCATTACTTTCTTAGTATGGAGGTATGGCAAGGAGATGAGAAACTATTTATCTCTCAGGGAAAGTATGCCAATGAGATATTGAAGAAGTTCCACATGGAGAGCAGTAAACCCATGGAGACTCCTCTAGCTGGTAACTAGAGGGAGGAGGATGTTACTTCAAGTGAAGTAGTGGAGGCTACTATTTATAGACAACTTGTGGGTTCACTTATGTATTTGGTGAACACATGACCAAACATGTGTTTTGCAGTTAACCAACTTACTCAAGCCATGGTTAAGGCAACCAAACTATATTGGAAGGCAACTAAACATGAGATGAAATACCTCATAGGCACCACTCAGTTCAGCAGAAGCAGAGTACATGGCTGTTAGTCAAGCAACTTGTGAGGCTATCTGGACGAGGAAGATCCTTGTTGGGTTGTTTGGTTGGCAAATGGATCCAACAGTGATTTACTGTGACAATCAGATTTGTATCAAACTCTCTGAGAATCTAGTTTTTCATGATCGGTCCAAGCATATTAACATCCAATATCACCATCCATGAGATTGTGTGTAGAGGAGATTCATGTTGTTGGAGTACATTCCTATAGAGGAGCAAGATGCAAATATTTTGACAAAGGCATTGTCAATATGCAAATTCGAATTTCACAGAGGCAGGATCGGGGTAATAGATAATCCCTTTCTTGTTGAGGGGGAGTGTTGAAAAAATTCAACAAGAAAACTTGAACTAAATTAGGAATTAAACTGTAATTATATTCTCATAGCAACTTGTAACAATTAACTAAGTTAAGTTGACCTAGTTGGCTCAGTAAATCCGAGTTGGGAGTCTAGAGTCATGTAGAGTGATCTCTAAATTTTAGGGGCCCAGGTTGAGTTCTTATTGAGTTGTAATTATTTAGTTTAGTTTATTTGAGTTAAATTCAATTAAACTATTTTTTACTAATGGAGGAATTGGTGAGAGGTCAAGTGAATTAAATTGGATATAATTCACATGCAGTGATCAATCTGATAACTAATAATTCACTCATAAATAACTCATGCATGCCAGTTCCGAGAAAGACCTAGTTGAGACTAGAGTTAACGGACAATGCAGTATCAGTTGTAAAATCATCTAAATTAAACAGATGATGCATGTAATCAGAGGAAGGCCTATGGATGGATTGCGTAGTTATGAGTGAGGAATTTCCCAATTAAACATGGGCTAATTCCCAAGGGAACAACATAAGGAAGTAGGAGCTTGGTAGACAACAAATTTGGCTAAGTATTGGCTTGAGCTGGTTTGTGAAGTAATGAGATAGATTGTACTTGTGCAAAGATTGTTCGGGTTGAACAAGCATTGTATTTTCTTCTCAAATCTCCTGATTAATGCAATATAAAGATAGCAAGGGTTTTTAGCCGTGGCTTTCCCCAAAAAAATTATTGTGTGATTGAAATTCTTCATTTTCTGCTTTGTGATTTTATTGATCAATTTTTGTTTCTGCTGATGAGTAGAGTAGATTCAAGTCAATTGTTTTAGCATATTACAATCTACAATTTGAATCTACAAGAAATTTCTATAGAATTTCTGAACATATTACTTCTTCTTTCTACCCAACTCTTTCCCCCATATACCCTTACAAAACTTCTCCATAACAAAATTCTTTAACTCCTTGCTATTTGTGGGACATGCATTGAGGTAAATATTCTATTTTTGCATCCATTTGTTGTTTTGTCTCATCCATGATTTCTTTCTTTCGCTCATACTTCATTGAAGATAACTTTTGACCATCTACATACTCCCATTTACTCAATTCTTTTTAGATACCTTATAAGACACACTATAGCAATTGCTTTGATGGGAGCTGCTCCTGTTTCACTCAACATTATCTCATAAGGAACCAAACTTCTTATTTTGAACTTGTTCATGATCAAGCATTTTTGGATTTTCTCAATTTGTTCCCATTTTGAAACAGGGATGCTGCTAGCCCACAGTTCACACCCATACAATATCAATGGACAAACTAGGAGTCCAAAAGAACTTGAAACGTTTTCCAATCCCATTACTCTGCTTCTCTACCTCTGTTTTGAAGTGCATATAATGTTTTCCACCCTCCTAAAATTCTCTTCTTTTTGCAGTCCTCCCAATTAAGCTTGTTGTTGAAATTGATCTGAAGTACTTGTATTCATTTACTTCTTTAAAAATGTTGCCTTCAAAGAAGAACATATGCTGGCTTTGCTTCCTTTTATTAGATAAAGTCATTATTTTGATCTTACTAGTATCAACTTGCATCCCCATTGCTTTACAAAAATGCTCAAAAGCATATAGGTGCATTTGCAATCCATAGGCCAATTTAATAATCAATACAAGATCACAAACATATAAAAAATAAACCACACTTACTAGTTCGAAACGCGTCGACAAAAAATTCTCTCATCCAAAAAACTTTGTTTAATATAAAAATGCTTTATCATATGATACAAGATCCTACCACTACCACTACCATTTTTAAATAATTACACATGACCATTCCATTAACACAAATAAATAAAAAAATTTAAACCTTAAATCAATTATTATATAACACTTAATTTTTATGAATCGAGCTCCCTGAAAACTTATATCTTTTTAATTACAAAGACAACTAAATAATCAAAACCATAAAATAATAACAAATATGTTAAAAGTTTCCATATATATAAAAATATATAAATTAAAATAAATAATAATAACCCAAAACATAAATCTCATACACCCATTTAATATGTAACTTAATTGGGTTATACTATTCATGAAATTACAACACGTGGCAATATCACTGATTCAACGGCCCCGCTTTGTACGTATCCGATAGAGAATGAACAGTCACGTGTTTTCTGTTTGCACATAGCCCAATAAAGAAAGAAATTACGTTATAGCTTTCATTGATATAGACCCTACCTGCAACAAACACTACTGCGAGCAAAAGTTCCATAGCGCACAAGAATCATTGCAATTTATGGTATGATTACGAAAGGTTTCCACACAGATTGTATACAGTAGAACTGAGCGAGGTTTATGAATTTCGAAGAGAGGCACGGAAGCAACAACCCCCATCGCCATCTAACATCAACCGAAGAGGCAGAGAAGAACATCAACACAAGATTTCGTGGCGCCATGGGTTCAGGTAAAGCTGAAGTTGCTATTATCTAAGTTGTGGGCATGTTCGATGACGAGGAACAGTGTGATCGTAGTGGAGTCTTGCGGGGTCTTTTCACTCGTGGTTAGAATCTGAGAGGCGGGAAAGGGGGGAAAGAAATGGTGAGCATGATTAGCAGCAGCTTATTGGCGGTGGGGAGAATGTCTCTGTCATCGTGGGCGGGGGATGGAGGCGGAGGTGGAAGTGGAGGGCAATTTCTATGGGCGATGCTGGATGCGGAAGATGTGAGTTTTGGAGGCTTTTGGTGGTGGATCGACGCGGGTGTTTCTACTATGCTGGTATTGTTTGCGGGGATTATGTCGGGTCTCACCCTCGGCTTGATGTCCCTTGGCCTTGTCGATCTCGAGGTCCTTCAGAGGAGCGGCACACCAACCGAGAAAAAACAGGCAGGTAGGTCTCATCTAATTCTAAAACTGTTATATAATTCGTGTCTCAATTATATTTAGCTCCTCATGCTGAATTGGCCTTCGGAGCTAGAATTTGGAACATCCCACGGCAACTTTGATGGAGATTCCTTTTTAATTCAAAGCAGTATATATAATCTGTGGCAATGTTGCAAAGGTTGGATTCGGGAATAACTCGGCGGGCTAAACATCCGACTTACTTGATAAAATGGGAAAAAATGGTGGAAAAGCTTGGGAAGAAATGGGAATTACTTGACAAAAAAAATCGATAAGGATTAGAAAGAGCAAAACATTTGTCAGGGTTATTTTGGAAAAATTCAAAAACATAATGCGAGCATAAATTTCTGATCACTTGTGATTTTTGCCCACTGACACGCAATGTTAAGTCTCTTGGGATGACGAAGAGAAGAGATTCTGGAAGTGAACTCATGGACAAAAGAATAAGAGAACTCATGGACAAAAGAATAAGATAGATGGTTTTAATTTAATTTTAATTTATGTTATATATTTTTAAATTTGGTTTGTATCACTATTCATTTTATTTATTGCTTTTTATTGTTTGGTTAATTCAATTTGTCTTTATCATTATTTTAGTTTAGGTTTTTCTTTGACTAAAACAATTTATTAATAATAATAATTTTAAATTTATTCATTAGCCATTTATCAACTGTTTCTTTATTTCAAATATATTTACTATAAATAAGATTCATAAAACTAGCTGTTATATTCTAACAGCTAGTAAACTGATGTCTACATCTATTTATTTCATGCCATGATCTAGTTCCTCATCTTGTCCTGAAGATGAACCACACTAGTTGGTTCGAAACGTGTCGACGATATTTTCTCCAATGTGATTATCATTGAAAGATTTTTTTTCCAATCTAGTTATGGATCACAAAGGCCTAAGTTCAGAAGATAGATGGTGTCTCTTTTGCAAAATAATTAATCATTAGCCTAGAATTATTTAACTTCGGAAGAAATGCCACCATTGAATTGCTCGACATTTGGGAGAATATGATCTTTGATCTATCCATTTGATGGAGAAGTGTTGTAAAGAGGAATGAGTACAAGAGAGAGGATATAAAAGTGAGTAGGCATCTAATGGTCCAACTTAATACAAAAGTGGCTCAATAATTTGTTGGAAGAATGTTGCCTCCAAACTAATTATCATCTAGGAGATTATGATACTAAATGGCCCATTCGGAAAATAAGTGTTGGAAGAAACATCCTTGTACCATATCTATATTTTTTTGGGCTTATTTGGCCGTTTGTTATTGTAAACATTATACATCTACTATAGATACTAACTTTAAAACGCTGTAAAACTGTATCCTTCCAAGGAAGTCTATTCCATTTTGATTAGCGTCCACCCAAAAAATGATTGCGTAAGCTTGAAAAGGCTTTGGAAATATTTCTTAAGAAGAGTGAAATACACTACATTGGAGAGCGTATTTGCTGAAGTCTTGGGGGGATTGAGGTGTCGAGGAGAAGTAAAGAAGAGACCCTATACACAACAATGTCTTCAATGGTGTCCAGATAGAAATCACCCCACAACAACCTTCTTTAGCTTTTACCTCTTTCAAAGAAATTCTTAGAACTCTTAGATTTACGCATTGCATGGCCCTCTCTATCACAAGAAGACATTGCTATTGATTGATTGCTGATTTGGATTGTGCATTTTGGTTGTGTTCATTAATATCCAGAAAGATACTTGTTGATTCTAATTGGGAGCTGTGAAGAGCCATTGTGTTAAAATTGGCAACTAGGGCCAAACTCCACCTTGGACAACTCATATGATGGAGATGATATTTTTATTGGATTCCTCTTTTCGAGAGGTGCAG
This sequence comes from Pinus taeda, assembly GCA_000404065.3. Lineage (NCBI taxonomy): Eukaryota > Viridiplantae > Streptophyta > Pinopsida > Pinales > Pinaceae > Pinus > Pinus taeda. The sequence goes on from APFE031218075.1 coordinate 11,910, forward strand.
GATTGATCTAAAGATCATCTCATTCTGAAAAGTAGAAATGGAATTATGAATTTATTTCTTCTATGGACAAATTGTCTAGGTCGGCTAGAAGTCTAATGTAGGCTCATGAAGCCCAACATATGTGTCTCTTCATCCTCAACATTGTGCATTTTCTTCATTTGGTCAGTCATCATCACTCATCTTTCTCTCTCCTCCCCTCATTGGCTCGTATAGCAAACAGGAGTAACTCTTCTTCTCTATGTGTTGACTTGGGTTGACTAAAATTGCAGGTCGAAATTTCAGATTTGTTTTTGGGCTATTATAGGGACGTTGACTAACGTTGACTAAGGGTCAAACTTCATCTTTTGACTGCGTTTTTCAGCCAGGAAATTCGTTTTTCTTAGGCTGCAGCTCTTGGCACAAAAATTGAGGTGTTAGCAGTTGTTTGACTAGCGTTGACTTCAGAGCCGTTGGCCGCAAAAATTGATTGTGCGTTGACCAAGTTTGACTAGATGTTTCGGGATTGTTATGGGCTGATTTGGACTATCCCTACAGGCCGAGTTGATTGGGTTTGATCGAGTTGAATTGAAGGAAAATTTCTGCTGATTTGACCAACGTTGACTCTCTGGTTAGGGCATCTTGTTGATTGGATTGTTTTGATAGTGTTTGGGCAAGTAAATTTGTATATTGTACTCTCTCTCTCTTTGCTGAACTTTTGAAGAATAATAAGAAGATTTGATCAAACAGTTTTCCCCACATTGGGGTTTTTCTGTGGCATCTGCCAAATATTGTGTCCTCTTGGCTTGTCTTCTGCTTATTGTTTATGTTCTATTTGCATTTACTGTCAATGTTTATGTGATTGCTAATTTGGAAATTGATATTGGGCTAATAAGAAAATTGAAGTAAATTGCTCTAAAGCATAGAACATACCATTGCTATCTAAAATTAACACATTGGCCATGACTGTAAGTAATGTTGTGTATTATTGTTATTCTTTTTTAAACATGAATAAGTAATTATTGTATTAGAAATAGGTTGTATTCAAGCTAGACAATGCAATAATACAAAATGAATATTCTCTCCTAACAAAAATTAGCATAACTATCAAGTAGTATGTGTTAGGTACAAAAAGATCGAAATCATCCTTCGCAAATGATTGCAAGAAGTTTCTACTAGTATAGACTCTAAAAAAGACACCTAATATTAACAATGTTCTACATAACATATGAAATACTATTGAAAAACGTGCTCATTGAGGGACTCATCTTGATCGATCTTAATGGGATGCGATTTTGGTTGCCCATGTCCATGTCTTCAATCATTTGATGAAATATTTCCTCTTTCTTGAGATCACGGGAAACAAAGTTGATTAACATTCTATAGTTTGAAGCAGTTAAGTAGGAACCTTTATTGAGGTTACATACCACACTCCTTAACATTGAGCATTCATGATTCAACATTGAGGACTTGGATTTGCATTGTTTTGTTGCACTAGGTTGTCCATGACCATTGCACTTTGTGATACACATTGATTTTCATTCTCATGTACAGTAGTTGTCACTGAGAATATAGATGTCCTGTTACTATTAATGAAATTCTAATGCTCGTGCAATACTTTGTGTATTTTGAGTTTCCCTATAATCCATGTCCCAAAATCATTCATAATTCCTAAATAGGGAGTAGATAGTAAACCCAAAGGATTGATTCCAAAAGGATGAGTTACGCTTTTCCAAATAGTTGACATAACAAGCACCTACCAAGTCAAAATGCCAACTCAAGAGGGATTACACAACAAATGCAAGATAATAGAACACAAGCAGAAGAGATACAAATAAGAGTGGACACAAGCGGTTAATCCAAGTGTCCCTTCTTGAATTCATTCAAAACTAAGACATTGTTATTCAAAACCTCCATCAACAAGAGAAATGAAATGAAATTTTAACGTCCACGAGACTAGATATAGTCTATGGGACCACTAACTTCCCTGCTTTTTGCCTTTTTGCAATTCAATCCTCTTATTATTCAAATTAATGATGAGCTGACCCAACCTTCTAACAGTCCCCTCACTGAAACAACAATGCCAAGGAACTGATGTTAACCTACTGCTGTAACTGTCTTTGATGTCTCTGAAAGCATCACATTCCAAAATGAAATGTTTTTACGATTCCACTGCCCCAGAGGTGCAAAAAGTACACACCTGTTCTTCCCAAGCTTCTTTAGGTCTTTTCCACCGACTTGTTTCGCACTGTAGTTGATGCGAGTTAGTTCTTAATTGAGCAATAAGAATCTTTGCTCTCCATGGAATGCTAGCTCTAATGTACTCTTTTTGTTGGAGATCACAAGTGGGGTTGAATTCTTGAACATAATACTTCTTCTTTCTACCCAACTCTTTTCCCCATACGCTTACGAAACTTCTCCATAACAAAACTCTTTAAATCCTTGCTATTTGTGGGACATGCATTGAGGTAAATATTCCATTTTTGCATCCATTTGTTGTTTTGTCTCATCCATGATTTCTTTCTTTCACTCATTCCTTCATTGAAGATAACTTTAGGCCATCTACCTTTTCCCATTTGCTCAATTCTTCGTAGATACCTCATGAGACGCATCATAGCAATTCTTTGATGGAAGTTGCTCATGTTTCACTCAGCGTTACCTCATAAGAAACTGAACTTCTTATTTTTAAACTTGCTCATGATCAAGTGTTTTTGGATTTTCTCAACTTGCTTCCATTTTGAGACAGGGACGTTGCTAGCCCACACTTCACACCCATATAATATCACTAGATAAACTAGGAGCCCAAAAATCACTTTAATTTTTTTCCAATCCCATAACTCTGCCTCTCTACATCTGTTTTGAAGAGCATATAATGCTTTCCACCCTCATAAAATTCTCTTCTTTTTGCAATGCTCCCAATTAAGCTTCTTGTTGAAATCAATCCCGAGGTACTTGTATTCATTTAACTTCTTCGAGAATGTTGCCTTCAAAGAAGAACGTATGCTGGCTCTGCTTCTTTTTGAGAAAATCATTATTGGTCTTGCTGATGTTGACTTGCATCCCCACTTTTTTACAAAAATGCTCAAGGGCATATAGGTGCATCTACAATCCCTGGGCTGATTTAGAAATCAATACAAGGTCATCAACATATAAAAGAAGCTTTATCACAAACTACCCCAACCGAACACCATCTCCACCTTGCAGATTTAGCCACTCTTCCAATTTATCAATATATAAACCAAAAAGAAAAGGGGATAAAGGGCATCCTTTCTTGACTTCGATGTCACTTCTAAAGCTTTCTGAAATGCCTGTTGAAGTTCTAATTTTGACTTTCACCTCTTAATAGAGCCTATGGACAACAACTCTATAATGCAAAAGAATTTCAAGTTCTTCCATTCTACTCCACAACTTACCTCTAGGGACCATGTCAAATGCCTTTTTGAAGTCAACAAAGCAGCAAAATACTTCAGCTTTGCCCTCCCAAACCTTTTCAATAATGTGTCTCAACGTGATACCATGATCTATTGTAGTATGCTTCGGCCTAAAACTGCTTGCCCTTTTGCTCTCTTTTCTTTGACTTCCGCCCACTTACTGATTCTATTTTCTACCATGCCACTGAAGAGCTTTGCAAACAAAGGATTGATCATAATGGTTCTATAGTTGGAAGGATTATTAATATCTCCACTTTTAAAAAGGGGTATTGCTAGACTAGTTGTCTAATCTCTTGGGAATCCTTGTCGAATGAAGTTGTTGAATATTTCCATGATCTGTGGTGCAAGAATGTTCATTCCCCACTTTAGATATTCTACTTGAAGTTCAACCAAGTCCTTTGCCTTTCCTATTTTCAACTTCGTAATTCCTGTCTCTACTTCCTGTAATGTGAAAAGCTTTGTGGTTGTGTTGATCCTGGGAGGAGGCTCCTCCTTTGATTTTTTCTCGTAAAGTTGTCTTGCATAATCAAACCATTGATTGACTGTAATATTATTTTCAATTTGCTTCTTCCTTTGTTGAAGTTCCTGCCAAAGAAGCTTTGGGTTATTCTTGCTGAGATATATTAACTCTTCTCGCCTTGTTTGCATGAACTCATCTTTTTTCCTTTTTAAAATCTGCTTATATAATTTGACATTCTTCTCCTCCTCCTCTGCCTTTTTCAAGGTTTTCCTTGTCATTTTGCATTCCTCATCAAACCAAGCATTTACAGGAAAACAATTTGATTCAAGTTTCCTATTTTTTGCTTTTTTGCACTTCTCAAGTGCACTCTGAATTATATTTGTTAACTCATGACTATTAAGACTTGGGAACCTCTCTTCCCCTTCTGAATTGATCTCTCCAACATCGTTTTGAAGATAGTGCAATTTTCTTGTGTTATAAGAATTTTGCCCCTTGATATCGATGCTGAGAACATTGGGTTTTCCTTCTATGTTGTCTTTCTTCTAACCAAGATAGCTTTATATAAATTGGATTATGGTCTGATTTTAAGTCCCACATATGCTCTCCAATCTTGACTTCATCTATTCTTTCTATCAAGTTTTGTGAACAAATAACGTAGTCAACAACAGTTGCCCCATTCTATGTGTTGCAAGTGAACTTCCTAGACCTTTCCCATTTATCTAGACCGTTGCAAATAATTAAGTTGAAAGCACCACACATTGTGAGCAACGCCTCTCCAAAATGATTACTAACTTTGTCATCTTCTGAACATCTCAACCATTGGGGATTCTCCTCTTCAATGAGCTAGATAGGATTGTGATCCTCTTTGCAACAAAACATACTCGCTTGTTGATTTGTTGTTCTAGCATTGCAATATCCCACTAAAATAACTTATCCCTGCTAAGAATATACAACAATATCTTGCTTTAAAGCTGCATATGGGTCTTTGCTATCTAACCCCTTATTTTTGTAAGTTTTTGAGACTTGAGGTGCAAAATAGCATGCTGCAATTCTTATGTGGTTCTCATTCTTTGTTATTTTGAACCATAAATATTGTTTATTTGAATCTTCTTTCACAAACAATATGTGATGACCTTCTTTTTCTTTCACTAAAACCAGTATTCCTCCATACCCTTTGCCATTTTCTGCTGCCTCATTCCAAACTGCTAATCTCAAATAACCATCAAACATAGGGGTTTTACAACCATTATGTTCATGAGTTTCTGTGAGACAAATTATGTCTCTACCTTTTGCAATAGGCCATATCCCAAGTCCTCTCCTCCAAGGGTAACCTTTACAGTTCCAACAAACTAGACTTGGGTAGACCTGGGTAGGATTTGATTGCTATGCGGCTTGGCACACAAGACTCAACTTTGAGTTTTCACTCCTTTTTATCCATGTTGATCTTGTTGATTTCCTCTCTATTATAGAATTAACCGTTTTTTCTTTATTGCCAAATTGCTGCCCTGCTTTGTCATGAGGCCCAAACCTTGCAATAACTGCTTCACCATTGTATACAACCATGCTCTTTTTCCTTCATTTCTTGCTGCTCTAATTTTCTCCACTTCTTCTCTTCTCTCCTCTTGTTGTTTGCTAGTTAGATCTTCATCTAAGAAGAAGTGTGAGCCTTTCAAGAGTTTATTTTTGCTTAAGAGATAGTGTTTGTTTTGCACACTTGCTATGATGACTTTTATGGGTCGAGGCCCCTCTTCACATATTTTTCCCACCCTTCTTGCTTGATAAATTTGCCTTGTCCAATGTAATTTCTCTTTCAAAAAGTTTGTTGTCAAATTGAGAGTGTTTTCCTTCTTTCCATAGTCTCTTATTCCCCTTATAATAAAGTTTATTTCCCTATCTTTTCTGTCTCTATGTTCTCTTTCCTGTGCTCTACAAGCACTTACATCTTCTTTCTCCTCCATCCTTATGTAACCATTAGTGTCCTCAACTCTGGTTTTGATTTCTTTTGGAATGTTTGCCCTCTTGATCTCTTTTGCCCCTTTTTCGGAAATGACTACCTGCTGAGATATTTGTGTATCCACCAAAGCTGCTTTAGAGATTATCACTTCCTTGTTTGCTGCCATTAGTTCTTTCATGGTTTGCCATGTTGTCTTTATGTTTTCCCATTCTTGTTTCCCTGTCTATAACGCCTCTTGTAGAATTGTTACTTGCTCTTTTAGAATCCTATTACCTTCCATTAAAAATTAATTTTCAAGTGTAATCTCTGAAATTTTGTGATCCCTTTGCTGTTCTTTGGCTTCCAAACTTTCCAGCCTTGCTTTGGCCTTCATCAGTTCCTAGACATAGATATCTGACGACCAAGTAAGTGGTGTAGATGTGGGACTGTAAATGGTTGACTCTTCTTTATTTTTGTCGCTCTTATTTGCTTTCTTTTTATGGGGTTGTTTTCTTCTTCTTTGTTCCCATTTAAAGCAAGCAACTCTACGCTTTAAAACGCCCCGATATTGTATTGCACTTACCCAAATCCACTTCCCTGGTTTGATTGTTGAAGCAATTTTGACTTGGCCGAAGTGATTTGTTTCCACAAAGTCTGAGATTTCCTTACCATTGTTTTCATTGTTGCCATTGTTTTCCATTTTGGAATGAAAATTTAAGTGAAGCTTTATTGGAATAAGGGGCACTGACACTGAAATTTATTTTCAATGTACAATGTTTTGAAGCTGGGACTTTAAATCTTGTGCGAGCATAAACAGAACCTAAAATGATTCACAAACGTGTGCGCAGAACATGAAATAAATTGAATAAATAGAAGAGCATTTGAACTTACCGGTCCAAGAGAAAATTCCAGAAAGAAGCAGAGTGAAGAAAATGCCAGAACTCCCTTTCAAACGGTCACAAAGGCTCTAAAGTGTTAGCCTTTGTGTATGGAGCTTGCAGGGAGAGTCTCAATGGCAGTTTTACTGCAACGAGGTCATTGTGAGGCTCTACGGTAAGCACCGAGCAATATAAACCAAGTCTACTTTGTCCGTGAGAAGGTTGGAAAAGAATAATGCTCTGCTCTTGAGAGGTTGGAAAAGAAAAACCTGTTACTCTGTGCGTGAGATGGGAGGAGATCAGTATAATAATATCATCAACGGACAACCTTCCTGAAGAAGAAGAGCCGTGAAAGCTTAAAACTGTTCCAGACAGAGGGAACAATGCAGCTTCTAAAATGTTCCTCTGCAAGTTTGGACAAAGAGACCAACGAGCAGTGTTGGCTGCGGCGTAGTGAGAGCTGCTGTGAGGGAGATGCAAGAGAGTGCTGTACAGTTGAGGGAGCTGCGAAAGAAAAAAGTCTAAAGGTTTACTGGCTGATTCTTTAGCTTTATAAATCATACCACCCGCCTTACCTTTGTATCAGGCAACCAAACTGAGTATGAACCCGAGACCCTTGTTTCCAATGCTATGAACCGAGGATTTGCGCAAGGAAATAGGGTTGCTAGTGCACAAGGAAATAGGGTTGCTATTGCACAAGGAAATAGGAGCAGGGATCAGGAATTGCAAGGGCAATTCAAGGCTACTCAACAGGAGAACAATTGTGTCCTCAGAGAGACAAATTGCTTTGTAACAGATCGAATTGTTAAAGATCAATCAATAAAATACCACAACAAAGAAAGCAAGTTTTCCCATTTGGGTTTCTTGGATAAACAAGCATGTCAATTTGTGTGAATGTGTTTTTATCTCTCGATTATTTTCTTCTTCTTATAAATTGTTAAGAAACTCTGAATCTTGGTGAAAGTAAATTTAGTTTTAGTTTTCAGTTGCCTTGTTTTCAGTAATTCATCTAAGTAGTTGCAAAATTTGAAGGGAAATTAACACAGTATCAGAGCAAAAGATCAACAAAAAGACCAACACCAAATTGTTCAGTAAGTGAAGAGTGCAATTTAAGCAGGAGGCTTGTTGGGCTTCAAAATGTCATACAAATATCCCTCATAACCATACATTTTCACTTATGCTTCCATTATATCACTCATTATTCACTACCATGTCACTTCCTTTTCCTTATTGTTCATCATTAATGGGTCTCCTTTATATCTTCCAAATATTATTTATTTTCTAGCATTTTTAAGAGAAATTCTTGATTAAATATTAGAAAATAATATATTTTACTTCATATATGGAAAGTGGATTGTTTTTTTGACATGTGTAGGTATAGAGGAAGCTTCCAAGACACCTTTATGTGGCCTTGAATGATCAAATTCGAATTTGATAAGATAAGCCTCATGGATAAGATCATGATCTCATGGAGAAGATCAAGGACAAAAGGGGTTTATGTGTCTAGATGGTTGAGAGATGTATGGAACTAAAGAGAGATTAGTGGATCATCATTATGAGTTTGTTATCTCATCCCATTGTATAAATAGGAGTACAATCTTCTCCATTTGTAATTTAGTGTTCCATTTGTAATCTTAGAGTTGGTTTGCACATCATGATGGAGTTTTTGAAATAAAGAATCATACTTTGATTTTGTTACTTCTATATTTGAGTCTCCTTTGAAGTGGTGTGTTTGTGGAGTTATGGAGGCCCCCCATGGCCTCACTTGCATGCTTATTTTAGGTATAATTTAATTTATGTTTTTATTTCATTTCAGCTTTTAAGTTCTTGTTAGATATTTTAATATTGGAAGAGATCTTAAAATTCATGTGTTCTTGTAAAGGAACCTTAAGATCTTTGATAATTATTAGATCTAGGTTTGTTTAGTTGTTGGAAGAGATCTTAAAATTCATGTGTTCTTGTAAGGGAACCTTAAGACCTCCGACAAATTAGGAATCTCTCTAGACCTATAGGTGGTACTTCTAAGTTTACCTTCCTGGTTTGACATTAATTGAACTCTGATTTGCATCCGCATTTTAGACCAAACAAGGCTTGCGCTAGAGTTTTGAAGATCACTTTATGTCATTCCAAGGACTAGGGGTAGATCACTATTAAGAGAGAGCCTCTAACTACTGCTTATGGAAGGAGTGGATGTCGGTGGTGTTGGAAGATAATGGAGTGCTAGAATTTGTGAAGAATCAAAGAGTCCTACCTCAAGATGCGCAACAGTTGATCTAACATAACAAAAATGACACCAAGGCCAAGAGGATCATTCTTGAGGGGTTCAAGGACCATATTATCCCTCATCTCCATGGGATGAAGACAAGATATGAGATGTGGAAAGCCATCTTAGATTTGTATTACGCTTCTGGTGATGCCAAGAAGCTTGCTCTGAAGGACAAGCTAAGAAATATCCGGATGAGCAAAGGAGGTCCCATCATTACGTATCTTTCCAAGTTCACCCAGGTTCAGGATGAGCTAGTTGGAGTGGGCGAGACTGTAATAGACAGTGACCTTGTGAGACTTGCGTTTTTGGAACTTAATAGATCTTGGGAGAATTTCCAATGATGCGGTTAATGGTAGAGAGAATATTTCCAGCTAGGAAAGGCTATGGAGTGACTGCGTCCAAGAAGAGATCCAGAGAGGGACGAGAGCTGGGAAATCAGCAAAGACAAAGGACGAGGAGAACTTTGCTCTGTCAGGCAAAGGCAACAATGCCAAGGGCAAGAAGGGCCAAGCACAGGCCGAGTCCAGTCAGAAGGGCGAGAAGAAGAATAAAGATCTGAGTAAGATCAAGTGCTTCCATTGCCACGAGTTCAAGCACTATGCCACTAGTCCTAATCGGAAGAAGGGGTCTAGTAAGGATCATGTAGCTGCATCAACTAAGGTAGATGGGTTTTCTTCTCAGTTCGAGAAAGATTTCTCATTGATAGCTTGCATGTAAAGCTCAATAGGCAACAACGTATGGTACATTGATTTTGGAGGATTCTTCCATATGATAGGGAACAAGGAGTATGTTAGCCAACTGAAGGAGAAGGACATGCAGTTTCACATTGAGCTAGGAGATGATGGCAAGTACATGACTAAGGGAGTTGGTACTGTCATTTTTGAGAGGGAGTTTGGTGGCTCTCTCCATTTCAGGATGCCCTTTATGTTCCAGGCTTGAAAAAGAACCTTGTTTTAGTGGCTACCCTAGAGGACAAGGTTTATAATGTCATCTTCAACAGACTTCCCTCAAGCACTTACCTTCTGGATTAATGAAGCGGATTGGTGTGAGGATGAAGAATCTCTACAGGTTGCAGGTTGAGACATGCACAACCTTGAGCAACAAGGTAGGAAGTGCAAAGAGCAGAGACGTGGGAGAACTTTGGCACAAGCGCATGGGACACTTGCATCATGTAGCGCTGAATATCCTTTAATAGATAGCCATAGGGTTACCACAGTGCATGTTTGATTAGCATGATGTGTGCAAGGGGTGCACACTTGGTAAAGTATGCCAAGTCATCTTTTCAGGGCTGAGACAACAAAGCCAAAGGGATTTTGGAGCTAGTATATTCAGACGTATGTGGGCCCTTTTCTTCTCCATCTCTTATGAGACACATGTAATATGTTACTTTCATAGATGATTATTCTCGAAAAAAGTGGATCTTCTTTATGAGGATGAAGGAGGAGGTCTTCTCCAAGTTCATGGAGTTTAAGGCCTTGGTAGAAAACCAGACTGGGAAGAAGATCCTTTAGTAGATAACCATATGACTACCACAATGTGTGTTTGATTAGCATGATGTGTGCAAGGGGTGCACACTTGGCAAGTATGCCAAGTCATCTTCTTAGGGCCAAGACATCAGAGCCAAAGGGATTTCGGAGCTGGTACATTCAGAGGTATGTGGACCCTTCTCTTCTCCATCTCTCATGAGACACAAGTACTATGCCACTTTCATAGATGATTATTCTCAAAAAACATGGATCTTCTTTATGAGGATGAAGGATGAAGTCTTCTCCAAGTTCATGGAATTTACGACCTTCGTAGAAAACCAGACCGGGAGGAAGGTCATAACATTGAGAAGTGACAATGGCGGGGAATATGTCTCCAATGCCTTCAGGGACGTGTGTGCCAAGGAGGGCATTAGGAGAGAGCTTACATCACCCCATAACCCTCAACAAAATGGGGTGGCTGAGAGGAAGAACCGCAACATAGTTGGAGTAGCTAAAGCCATGTTGCTTGACCAGGGGCTACCTATGTTCTTGTGGGTAGAGGCCTGCAACATTGCAGTATTTTTGTAGAACAAGAGTCCACATGGAATGCTTTGACGAGTTACACCGAATGAGGCTTTCACAGGCAAGAAGCCTGATGTTTCTCACTTCTGCATCTTTGGCACAAAAGTTTACTGTGATGTGTCCAAAGAAAGCAGGAAGAAGTTGAAGCACACAACGAAAAAGGGAATTTTTATGGGCTACAGTGAGACATCTTAGGCGTACAGGGTGTATCTACCATCACTCAAGAAATAGTTATCAGGTGGGATGTGAGGTTTGAGGAGGACATAGCTTTGAGGGAGTCCTTTGAGCGAGAGCAGGTTGCAGTGCTTAAGGAGGGGCTACTTGCTCCCAAGCAGGAGCCTTAGCTAGGATCACAAATTGAGTCTCAGCTAGGTAGCAAGTGTTGATTTTTCTAGCTTGGGAGGTACTCCAAGCCTGGAGGATCGAGGGCTTGTAGGAAGGAGCTCCACAAGTGGCCTTGTGGGCTTGAAACCCAAGCTTGGGGTTTTACACCCATCGATGTTGGGGACAATACCATGGAGAGATTTCAACATGTGATGGATGAGGATGATAGTGCATGTCGAGAAGAATTCGACGCATCCGAAAATCATCTGATTTCGAGTTGTGGTTGAAGAGATGAATTTTTGAAATTAAGTATGGGCAAGCTGTCTAGAGAAGTTAAGTCGGCCTTGACACGAGGTGACCCTCTGATGGGCTAGACGTTGCCCTAGAGACTTGTATAAAAAGAGGTGAGTTAGACCTCATTTGAGAGACATACTAAGTGCATCCAACATCATAAAAGGCTTTGAAATTGGCAACAAATTTGAGGTAAAGGTGAGGGCACATCACAACCGAGTTTGGAGAGGAATTCTCTGTGGTTTTGGTGGATTTTTTGTGGAAAAGGCCGCAGCTCTAAGGTAGCCAGAAAGGTGACTTAAGTGCAGATTTGAGTCTTCCTTGCCAGATTAGGCCACAAGAGTAGAGGTATGTTGGGTGAATTCTGTGCATGATTTGATGAGTGTTTAGTCTCTGTTCTGGGTCGTAGGTGTAGTTGTAGCTACAATAAGTGTGGGAGGTCTGTCTTGTGGGCTGAGTGGGCTAGGAAGGCTCCTTTACCCTAGCGCAACCTCTCCAAGCACAACGCAGTTGGAACAGGGGTGTTAACCCTCGCTAGGAGGTCGTGATCCTAGTTGTAACAGGTCCGTTGATTGCAGGTAGCCTTGAGGAGGAGTCTCAGGCCCTACAACAATGTATTGGATACCTGGTGGGACAACGAAGTTGGTAGAAGTATTGAGCAAGGTAACACAGTGAGTTGGAGCAGGGTTAAGGGCTGTGAAGTGTGCCCTAACTAGAGCTCTAGGTTGCACAAAACACTAGAGCAAGAGATCAACAACAATATGCAACAGATGGTCTTTTGGTGATGAGAATGCTAGGTGGATAGCAGTCCTAGTTTAGGACAACTGGAGGACATCCTATGAGCAAATTATATCAACAGTTGTGTGGGTGTCATGTCAAGAGGAGCAACAGAAGGTTGCAGGTATGTATGTCCTCTTGAGTTGATGTAATTTCCAGGTGGATGGGTGTCCTAGGAGAAGTCCGTTGGCAGCCAAGAGGAGGGGTTTCCTAGATGATTGGATGCCCTAACTAGGAGCAAATGCTACAACAAGGATTGGTCACTCGTGGTCTGTTGGAGGGCAACGTGAGAGTGGACCAAGTGTAGACATTAGATTGGGAATTTATGGTCTGGTGGAGGATAGCGTGATAGTACCCAAGTTGAAGCTTGGTGTGCACCATCTTCATGGACTTAGATGGTTGCTAGAGTGGTAGAAGTTGAGCTCAAGGTTTGATGAGCCAGAGGAACAGTTGAGCAACCCTATACTTGTGTGTGGAGAAGGACTTCCATAGCAGATGATGGGCAATCCTCCTAGCCCGTGTTCATTGTGGGAGATGGACATCTTGCAGTGATAGGGGGCAACCCTTCGTGCCTTATGTTGGTCTTCATTGGAGCAGTGCAGGAAGACCGTAGTGGGTTGGTGTCCCTGAGTAGCTGAGGAGCAACAATGGGTAGTTAAGAGTTGTTCACAAGTGGAGCTGTGAACAACTCGACATGAGTCTCGATGTGTTGTGCTCTTGATGGACTAAGGCACAAGTAGTGAGTGGATTGGAAAGTCGAGGTTCAGTGGCTAGATGAACTTGGATCGTTGATAGAGCCAGTGCTGCAAATCGGGAGCCAAAGGATTGGGCAGGTACAAGGTACAACCGAGAGGAGCTGAGAGAGTCTACTACATCAGCCAGATGGTCAGAGTCTCTTGTTGAGGGTAGATTGGTTGTCGATGGACTGACACTAAGCCCCAGTTTTGTGTTCTTGTACTAGTGGATGTATGAGGGCCATTTTCCCTAGTACAGGAACCCTAGACTGTAGTATTATATGTTGATTAATATAACAAAGTTGGGTTGAAAAATGTAAAAAGTTTTCCATATTTTGTGCACTAGTAGATTTAGTGTTGTTTATATTTTGCTGTGCAAAGTAGTATTGTTTTGATTCTTGGTTTGGTAGTGTTAGAGATTTAAGATTCTATCCCAAACACCAGGATCTTGGAAAAACAACAGCAAGAGGGCCGCACAGCAGGATGACCAGGAGTCATTACATGATGAGGAGGAGAGACTAGGGTGAGTGGAGGCAACCACTTAGTTAGTGATTCCCAGCGCAAGGAGGAAGAGAGCGAAGTGGGCCAACAGGTTGATTCAGGAGGCTCATGAGTGAGTTGAGACTCCGAACTCTATGTTTAGGCAGAGCAAACAGCCAGAGAGTTACACTGGATATACGACACTAATGTCTGAGTTGTTAGCCACATAGCCTTCTTGTTATGAGGAGGAAGCCTCTCAGCAGGTTTGGCGGGATGCCATGGTGGAGGAATATTCCTCCATCATGAAGAACGATGTTTGGGAGATTGTGCCATGACCAGAGGGAAAATTTGTAGTAGGCTCATGCTAGGTGTACAAGGTGAAGCATGGAGCAAATGGGAGTGTGGAGAAGTATAAGGCTAGGTTTATGGCCAAGGGCTACTTGTAGGTTGAGGGCATTGATTATGATGAGATATTTGATCTAGTGGCATGTTATTCATCCATCAGGACGATTTTGGCTACTTGCAACTCAGATGGGGGGAAGATCCACCAAATGGACGTGAAGACATCAGTCCTCAATGGGGTGGTTAAGGAAGAGTTTTATATGGAGCAACCAAAGGGGTTTGAGACACTCATGTCTGTTTGCTGAAGCGAGCTTTATATGGGCTCAAGCAGGCTCCGAGATCATGGTACACTTACATTGATAAACTACCTTCAGGGATTGGGCTTCACTAAGAGTGAGGCAAATGCCAACCTATACTCCATCACAGTTGGAGGACTTCCGCTCATTCTAGTGCTCTATGTTGACGATCTTATATTGATTGGAGCAGACAACTTGTAAAGGATTGCAAGGTAGATCTTGCAAGAGAGTTTGAGATGAAGGATATAACACTTACTCACTATTTCCTCGGGCTAGAAGTATGGTAGGGTGTTGGGGAAATCTTTTTGGGGCAGGGGAAGTACACTAAAGAGATCCTCAAGAGGTTTGATGTGTAGGATTGCAGGTCCATGATCACGCCTCTAGTCACAAACTGGAGGAAGGTGGACGCTAGCAGAGCAAAGCAAGTAGATGCTACATTATACAGGCAACTCATCAGGTCGTTGATGTACTTAGTTAACACACGACTTGACATGTGTTTTGTAGTGAACCATTTGAGCTAGTTTATGATGGATCCTATCAGAGTTCATAGGGTTGCTGCGAAGCATGTTTTCAGCTATCTCAGAGGCACGACAAATAATGGATTATGGTACAAATAGGTCGATGGAGTGAGGCTTGAGGGCTTTGCAGATGCAGATTGGGTAGGGAGCTCCACAAATCGGAAGAGTACTTCAAGTTGCGCCTTCAGTATTGGGTCAACAATTGTTTCTTGGTTAAGTAGGAAGCAAATCTTAGTTGCACTTAGTTCAACAGAGGCTGAATACATGGCTACTAGTTTAACATTGTGTGAGGCTATCTGGATGAGGAAATTGCTTGTGGGAATTTTTAGGCAGGGGGTGGAGCCTACTGTGATACACTGTGATAATCAAAGTTGCATTAAGCTCTCTGAGAATCCAGTGTTTCATGATCACTCCAAGCATATCGAGATCAGGTATCATCATCTCAGAGATTGTGTGCAGAAAGGGATAGTGAAGCTACTGTACATTTCAACAGAGGAGCAGAAAAAACATATCTTGACCAAGGCATTGGCAAGGGGCAGTTTTGTCTATTTAAGAGATAAGTTGGGAGTTGTATAGAATCCCTCTCTCACTATGAGAGAGTGTTGAAAATGTACAGTGAAGGTATTTTGGCTTGTGCCTTAGCCAATGATGACCTCGGTTTGTCTTTCTCTAAGCATGAGTATGAGCTCATGAGATAGACTTCAGTTATGATGAGTTTATTTCCAGTTTACTCGAATAATCATCAAGATTGCATGTGTAGAGTTGGAGCTCCAGTTACGTGAAGTTTTCTTTAGTTTGAATACAAAACGAGGTGGCAGTTACAAGTTCAGTTATAACGAGTTAGTCTTTAGCGTTGATTGGAGAGAGAACGAGTTAAGAACTCCAGTGTTGATTGGAGAGAGGTCGAGTAGAACTCTTAGTGAACTCACAATTAGAACTTTAAATTCTAAATTGAGCTAACCCTCCGTGCATGCTCAAATTAGGTCTATAAAGGACAAGATCGAGCAAGTTTGTGAGATCATTCTTTGTGTGTGTACGCGCAGATTTGAAGAGCTTGTGTGCTAAAAAATAGGAGGCCACAAGTGCGCAAGGAAATAGGGGAATTGTGCTAGAATATAGGAGCCAAGATTTGCGCAAGGAAATAGGGGTTGCTAGTGCACAAGGAAATATGAGCAGGGATCAGGGATTGCAAGGGAAAATCAAGGTTATTCAGCAGGAGAACAATTGTGTTCTCATAGAGACAAGTTGCTTTGTAATAGATCCAGTTACTCAAGACCAATCAATAAAACACCACAACAAATAAAGCAGGTTTCCCCTTTTGGGTTTCCTGGGTAAACAAGCGTATCAATTTGTGTGAATGTGTTTTTTTCTCTCGATTATTTTCTGCTGGTTATATATTGTTAAGAAACTCTGTATCTTGGTGAAAGTAAATTTGGGTTCAGTTTTCAGTTGCCTTGTTTTCAGTAATTCATCTTAGTAGTTGCAGAATTTCAAGGAAAATTAACATTTTGTTTCGACTTCCCTTTCTCAATGTTGAGGCCATGCTGATGAGGGTGTGCACTGGATGATTTAGAGCCTTTAGGACTCAGAAAAAGATTATCCTAAAACAAAAGAGTCTTCTTTTTTATTCCTGCAATGGGGAATGCTAGCTTGTTGTCAAATCTGATTGAAATGGCATTTTTCTTGTTGTTCATGATAATAATAAATGAATCAACAATAATAATCATTGTCCTCACTCTATTGTGTTTATAGTTATACTTGCATCAGCTAAGGTAGAAGAGCCTATGCCTTAGCTTGGTTGTTTATGATTGTACCTGAACTCCATTCATAAGTCAGTTCTTGTGTAAGATTCTGCCTTGACAAACTTCTGTTTTTTCGTAAAAATTTCTGAGTTTGTATAAGTTCTTCTGTGAGACCTTTCTTCGAACAGTTTGTGTGAAAACTGCTGTAGGTATTTTCTTAATAATTTTGACTTCAGAAAATATATATAGTGCACAAATAACATCCAAATGAGGTCTCTAAAGAGTCAAATATGATATCTTCATTACTCAGAAAATTACTCACAGCTGTTGTACATAATTTTGGCCATATTATTATCACAATACCACAGTAAAAAGATGTAGGATTCCCTCCTGTATATTCTCTTAATTTCCGATAAATTTCTGTCTGTGTGAAGGTTACAGCGATCCCTTTTGCACATCAATTTGTTATCTGTTGGCTGTAGGTGCACAATTTTCCACTATATTTCCAGTTAAATGATCACAGAACCAGACAATTGAGCTCATGTGGTTATACATACCATTCACAATTATTCAACAAGGAATGCACTACTATTAAACACCATGTGATGAGGAACTGAACATCTTTCATCAAGGAGAATAAACCAGAATTGCAACAGCCATTAACTCATTCATATACAGGCATATAAATAACTGATGTAATGCATTGAACTTATGTTTGGAACCTGGACTGTGCTCTGGCAACAGATCTGGAAACAATAGTCACTTGGCGTGGATATCACCTCCTTGGTAGTGAAACAATCAATAGGAATGTATACATACACAATTATGAGACCTTTGGAACAATGCTCCAACACTTGTTTAGGATATACGTTGCCCAGAAATTGATACACAGGTTCACACTGTACACAGGTCTTTGTATCAGCACCAAGCCATTCAATTATGTCCCTGAGGTAATACACATACCTTCCAGTAAAGCTACAGCAGCAAATAAAGGTGAGGAAATGGCTTCCAAACTCCTCAATATGATTTTCAGAACTCGTGGGCCCACACAGCAATAGAATGCAACCTCTTAAGGGATTAGTTTGTGCCCAGATGTGAAATACGACCTGCCTGAGACAGTACTTCACCCTTGCACCCATATGCTACAGCCATCGAGTGATACACAACCCAGATAGAAGGGAGACTCTGTTAGCGGTGAAGTGTGCTCTGAGCTGTGACTGTAAATTAGTATTGTTCCTCCCAAAAGGTGAATCGAACCACCAGCACCTTAAAATATCCTTCACGCTGTGAGCACCACCTTAAAAAAAAAATTCCACCTCTGCTTGGCTAAGGGACTCGATTTCCAAGGCTCAGATTTGAGCTTGTGTGCTCAGACTTTCATGAAGTTCTTCTAATTGCCAAAACGATATAGAAATACCAACTAAGCTCCTAAAATCAACTGATTTTTTGCAAATCTCGTTCTCCACTGAAGGACAGTGGTGAAGTTTGAGTGATTTCACTCACAAATCCCAAACTAGGGTGTCTCGTTGCAACACTGAAGTCTGCTATGGCAGCTAGAGTTCCAAACCCTCAGCTTCTCCTTCAAACTCTCTCCAAGAGCTCTTTCTCCAAATTCACACACAATGCATGAATGAGGAGAGTCTTCTCATTTTCCTTATTTAATGAGTCTAGGGTTGTATTTTCACCTTCACCCTCCCTTTTTTTTCTTTTCTTTTTGTTTTTTTATAACTCACTTACCTTTTCCCTCCCATTAAATATTTAGAAGCACTTTTCCTTTACTTATTTAATAAAGTGACTTTTATAAACTAATTAAAGTCACTTTTAATGCTGGAAAATGCTTAATTCGCCTCTGTGGTCACACTGGCCACCCAAAGCCCCTTTTTATCATTCAGCCCTGTAGATCTTTTCACCCTGATTCCAACGAGCTATTGTACTATGGTGTTTTTCCAAGTAATCACCCTGAAACAACACCTTAAGTGTAAATAATTAAAATATGCTTGTTATTAACTCCATTTTACAAAAATGATCAGAATGCAATGGAACGAAGAGCAAAACTGTGCGGAATTGATCTTGATGATGAAATATAGTAAGTGATCCTAGTCGGACCCATAAAACTCCTCTAAAACCCTCTGGTCCCACCAATGGAGTAATCCTGCTCCTATGACCAGGCTGACACAAGCTCTGGAAAACCCTCCTAACCACCTCACCTAGTAATCCAAAATTTGGGGACATTATGTCTTGTATCCCCTTAGGATCAACAGTGATCCCATTGAATTTTGTAACTAGGTTTGTCTTCATAATATTATGTAAAAAGTCAAAGAAAAAAATGTTTTTGTCTTGTCCCATTTGGATATTTAAAAGAAAATTTAATTTAATTTTTTTATAGCATATTCAGGTCTCTCCAAAATGCCTAAGTTGGCGCTACAAGAAGTCGTGTCGGCTTGCTTATGGACACAACCATTCGCTCTTGATGAAGGCTATTTATAGGTCATTTCGTCTGTCTCCAAAAGACACAGTGCAGAAGAAGATACGTCTGTGGAAGCATACGGAAATCTGAGGCTATATATCTCCGTTGTAGACAACGAAGTCTGAGGCAACATCTCTGTTAACTAGACAAAGTTCTGAAGCTCTCATTTTGAAGTGTTACCTGTGACATGATTTGATGAAGAAAATGAAATTCGAATTTCAACCCTTACAGAAGATTGAAGCAGACTTCTTTGCAGACCTAATTGAAGACAATTTGAGGCACCTTATTGTGGAAATCGTTTAGAATTGACTTGGCATTTGGAGAGTAATCATCTAGTTACTACTGGTCAGTTTGTTGATGACTTGCTGGGATTGCTGGCCAGTTATTAGGAAGGATTGCTGGGTTTTCCCCTGGCCACTGGCCAATCTCTGGTGTCTCTTGTCTCTTGTGCACTATGATCTGTACTTTCTTTATGTTTTTGAATGTGTATTTGCTTGATGACATACCTGAATAATGTTAATGCTAAAACGAAACATATATATCAGTCACACGTAGTTCTCATGATTAGAAATTCTAGTTTCCACTCGAATTTCAACAGATACCCCCCCCCACTATGTGTTATTTACCCAGATGTTATAAGAAAAATAATTGAAGGCTTGGTGAGAGGATAGGTGAATTTGGAACGGAAAAATACCTTGCAAAAAGGCTTGGTGAGAGCCCAACTTTGTAAGTGTATTTGACTTGGCATGGAATTGTATCATCACCAATGTGTTATAGTGTTTACTCAAAAGCTTTGTGAAAAGTATGGTTGAATATTTTAGAGGCTAACTTTGTAAAAGGCTTCTTCAAAATTGCCTATTTCCTTGGTCAAAGTACAATAGCATTGAAATCATGGGATATTAATAACAAGGCCTTTTTGTGGTGGTGAGTGTGTCCTAGACTTGTCCCAAAATTAGAATAAGGGGGTTTAAGGATCACTTTATGCTATTGTGCATTGTTTATAATTTTGAATATGTGATACTCTACTTTGTGTCTAGATTTTTGACACATAATTTGGCAAACAAAACAAGGACACAAATTCAAATGCTCATGTACTCATGAAGTGCAACAATTAAGTGTTATGAAATCCTTACAAACTTATAATCTTTGTAAATCGGTAAATGATTATGTGTCATTTCAAAATATTAGACACTATTTGGGAAATTGTAAATCCATTAAGTGTCTGAAGGGTTGTTTGGATAAAAAATTGGTAAGGTAGAGTGATTTTTAGAGTACAA
Organism: Pinus taeda; assembly: GCA_000404065.3. NCBI lineage: Eukaryota > Viridiplantae > Streptophyta > Pinopsida > Pinales > Pinaceae > Pinus > Pinus taeda. The sequence continues at coordinate 32,150 of APFE031218075.1, forward strand.
AGTGGAGTTTCAAGAAGCTTTTTTTAAAGTCAAATAAGAAGTCTTCAAATCTGTAAACTGGATCTTCTTGAAATTAAACAAGAAGGCCTTACATTGAAAATTTTAAGACATTGAGAAATAGTTACTTTATCAAATTTAAGGTATGCATCACTTTCAAAATATCAATTCATTGTAATCACATTCAAGAGGAAGAATAATTTGGGGTGCATGATTGGTTGTGTCCAACACCCTAAGATTTTTGGTGACAAGTGCAAGTGGATAAGTACAAGCAAGCATGACAATTGCAAATCCAAAATGGGTAAAGGAGGAAAGTTTTTGCAAGATGCCAATCAAGAAATTAAAGAATTGCAAGACTTCTTACATGATTTAAATGATTGAGTTGTTGATTTTCACAAGCAAATGGATGTGAAGGATAAATTGATGGAATCACTTAAAGAAAAATTAAGTGAAAAGGAGAAAGAAGATGCTAACAATGCAAATTGAGAATATGAAGCAAGACAAGCCAATGGTTGATGCTACTTGTGATAAAAATGACCTAATGGAAGTGGTTGATACATATGTGATAAAATATATGATTAGTGATTGCTTAACTGGTTTTGAGATGGAATCTTATGTTAATAGCGAATTTATGAAGGTGATTTTTGTTGAAGGTGAATCACAAACAAAAGATGTCAATGCACAGAGTGATACCAAAAGTGGCATAAGTGCTTGCAGACTTGATTTTTCTTTTGAAGTTACAAAAGGAAATATTCATGAACATCAACAAGTGAAAAATTCTTGATGACTGCTAGCATTGTTATTGAGTTGGCTGTATAGAGAGAAATCACTTTGATCTTCATTGTGGAAAGACAAATTATTCAGAAAATGTTGGAGGAAGAAGAAGGTTAAAATGAAAATGATACATTATAGTTGGTGAGCCCTTGGCGATGGCATTTAGAAGCCAAGATTTTGCATAAGTCTCACCATTGAGTTTAGACTTTCGATAAAGACATATTTGAATGGTGAAGTTACAAAGCAGATTGCTTTCAATCAATTGTTACTAATGATAATTTTGAGCATGAGTGGGGCTCAATTGAAATTGAAAATTAAGTCCATGACTTTAAAATGGTACTCCCTTGCACCTTGAGGGGTGAAGCACATAAATGAAATGAGAAAAGTTACTCTCTTGCACAATAAGGCGGGAGTATGTTGATGAAACAAATTGGAACTTTCTTGCACTTTAAGGGAGGGAGTACATTGATCAAGTGAAAATGGTGACTGGTCAACCAAAACCACCAAATATATGCTATCGAGTGAAAATGGTTAGTGGTCAATCAAACCACCAGGTATAATGATGAAAGAGCTATTGAAGGAAAGAAGATTCCAAATCTCAAGTTTGGATTCTTTTTACATACTTCTCACCTTTTTAGCTAACAAAGATGGGGAGTAATGGTGACAATGGTCAAACTCAAGTTTTAACAACAACAATAGAGTTGCAAAATTTTTATTACTTTGTGATAAATCAATGATTAGGATGTTGATCGAAACTATTTATGTGTTTTTTTCTAGAGCAATATTGAAGACATTTTGTTCACCTGGATGGTCATTGGATCATAACAAAGGATAGCTAGATCCATATGCATCATTGCTTCTTCATGCTTGGAATTTGATTGGGTTGTCATGCACTTTAGGGAAGAGTCAGACTTAAGTTGATTCATGCCCTAGTTTCTATATTCTATACAGAAATGAGTTCCTGAAATGAGTTCCCGGAATAAAAGGGAGCGGAACAACTATTTATTCTACCCCTGTCAATCATACATAAGGGATTATATTGAGAATTCTTACAAGGTTCGAGAGGTTGAACCTGCTCTGATACCAAATGTAAGGACTGTTATTAAAATTCAACAAGATGGACAAATTTCTTGTAAAATTCTACCAGATTAATTCTATCAAATTAAATGCAATTGCGTAGCTGATTCTCCCATTTGGTGTCGGTCCACGTTGCTCCGAGTTTTTTGGTTACATTACCAAACCAACCGATTCCTCCCTGCCTATCTGGGATCAACCTCTATGGTTCCCAGATCCAGAGGACTTCAAAATGGAAGTCGTCTGGCCCTCGTGCCCAAAACTCCAAGAACAACTGAAGATTTTCCAATTTTTAGTTCCAAAATCGAGCCCCTGGCTCATCCCTCAAAACATATTTATTTTTGCCCCATTCTCTGTATATTTTTCCTTGCTCCCTTTTCATGCTCCTCTTTTGTCTATGTATAACATTTCTTGGCGGTCATTGCTTCCTACATGGTGACACCTTCCCCCTTTTGTAATGTGTAACTCATTTGTCCAAAGCTACAGGGATATTGACGTGTGTATTAGGTTTTTTAGGATTTTTATTAGTTTTCTTTAAATGCCCTTAATTCATAATATTTATTTTATTTTGATTTAAATTTCACATTTTAATAGTTTATTAATATAATGGGATATATAAATATATAACCATATTTATAATTAACTTAAATTTTACATTTATTTATTTATAACCATAATTTACTTTATACTTTTAAATTTATATTATTGAAATTATTTAGGGTATTTTTCTCCTTAATTATGATGCATCTTAAGCAATATGCTTGGTGATGGGTGAGGGTGTAACTTCTATCTGAAGCAGTGTCATGATATTCAACATTTATAGTTAATTATATATATATATAATAGTGCAGTACATGCAATACATGCATATGTAGCTATCATATGCATGCTAATATTCTTGTGCTCTCTATATTAAAGATGGGTCATTACAAAATTCCACCAGCCAATTGTCAGGGCTCGAGCTTTTGTCCTTGTTGAATCTGTGTAGAACCTTTTCAAATTCTCCTACAGAGACCAATTCCATCAATTCTCTATTTGCAACTTCATTAACATATCGTGGAAACAGTCTTACAATCTGCATTATTTTTGCTAGAGAAGCCTCTCGTGGGCCTATAGACGTAGACCGTAAGTGATGCATACCTAGCCCTGAAGTTTGAGACCTTCTCTCCTGTCTGAGATTCCAAGGCCCATATGGTGTTGACTGCTGTCCTACCCTTTGCAAATTGTTGGAAAAACCTTGTGTTATTGTCTCCAGCCTGCGGCCATACTGCCTTGCTTTTCAGCCTCCATGATTCTTCCTTTATTTCCAGAATCTTTTTTTTTTATTCTACTCCAACAATACGCTGCTTAGACTCCAACGAATCATAGCCTTCGCTCTTTGGATCTTTCAGATGAGCCAATTCTGCTTCGATATTTCTAAGGGTCTCTTCATCCTTCTTTTCTTTCTCCTTAATCCACTCAATAGCTGCCCTCTTCACTCTATTAAGATTTTCAACAAACTGCGAGGCATAGGATCTCTCGCCCCCCTATGCACATGGCCTCCAATTTGCTTGCACCAAGTTTTGAAAATCCTCTTCCTTCAGCTACACATCATTAAATGTGAATGGAGCCTTTGGTTTCCCATCTTCTCCCCTTCCATAAAAATTGGATGGTGGTCAAAAATACCTCCTTGACCGATCCATTGTCGAAACATAGTGAATTTCTCTAGAAAAGTTGATATAATCAGAAATCGGTCCAATTGGTGTGAAATCATAACACTCCCTACTCTTCGATTATGCCAAATGGGTCTAATTTGAGCAGGTTCCACATCAATTAGATTGCATGAACTTAGAAAATTTGAGAAAAAACCGGTAAGGGGATCAATCCAGGCATGCTCCCCCCATATCTCAGATGCTCCCAAAGTGAAGTTTAAATCTCTTCCTAGAAATAATTGGTCTCTCCTCATAAACTTGTAATTCATGATTTTATTCCAGAAGGTCACTCTATCCTGACATGGGTCGTAGACGTTAACTAAACGAAACTCGGTTCTAATTTCTTCAACAAAGACATCAACCGCTATTATACCTTCACATCCCCAATAGTTTATCATCTTGACAGTCTTACAATTAGCTCCCCATGTTAAACCACTCGATCGACCCTAAACATCTATTGCTATAAAGAACCATCTAGGGGCCAACCCTTCCAGAATTCTCACAATATCACCACTCAATTTGAGCATCTCTTGAAAAAAGATGATATCCAATTGCTCCGAGAGCATCAATCACTTTAATGCTAGCTTTTTGGGGGAGCTAGCCATCCCACAACAACTGAAAGAGAGACACTTCATTTGATCTTGGAGGCTGGGGTGTTCATTGCTCTAAGAACCCCTTCCAAAGAAAGTTGCCTGCCGACAACAATTTCCTGACTAGTTTGGAGAATAGCTTTTGACATATGGGATTGATGCCCCCAAGAGTTTTTGATTAATTTAGACAGAGAAGGGGGATCGAGACCTCCCATCGAGTCAAGTGGGAGATAATCCTTATGATGGGATTTGGATTTAGAATGAAGATTGTATCTAGGCTTCTTATCCGAGTAGGAAGAATCCTCAAGAAAAATTTCATCAGAAATCGATATAGAGGGGGAAGGTGTCGGGCAACATGCAAGCTTAGAGACAATCAGACATGAGACAAAACCCTGTGAATGAGGCCCAATCCCCTGCATATTCCAATGAATAGACAATGAAACCAAACACACAAGAATTGAAAAGAAAGAAGCTTTCAGGCATATAGGGGTAGAGTAGGACAATGTACTCGAAGAAAAGGAAATCAAGCGAGTGTCCATTCCCATTGAGCGTCTATGTCGTTCCTCTTCTTCCTGCTACATCCCCAGAGAGAGCTCCAATGACCTTGAAACATTGGCTCCCACACCACCTTTTATCCCCCCGGACCTCGCTTCTTTAGGACCTCTTGCTTTCCCTTTTCCCACTACATCTTCCTCCTCTGAAACTAATTTTCCTTTTTTCCCGGAGTAGGGAAAGGGGCATTCCTTCAATATGTGCCCCACCTTATGGCACCTGTGGCAGCGAAATGGGGCCCCCTCATAATCCAAAATTTGATGGCATACCAATCCTCTATAGTGGATGTCCAGAGTCCAGACTGGCCACCAAACCTTCCTTGGTGTTCAAGCTAACTAAAATTTGAGCAAAAGCTGTTTTCCCCGTCTCCACATATCAACGCCAATAATCCAGGAATGTGCCTAGGTCATTTTCAATACTCCTAAACACATCTTCTAAGCACATCTGCAATGACAAGGGCAATCTCACCCACACTGTTCCTGCACCCAGTTGTTTCTTATCGGGGTCAAAAAGTGGTGACCATTGCTTGAACAAAATTGGAGCCTCTTCAATGCTCCAGAATCTAGACAGGACCCAACTGGCCTCCGCATCCTCTTTGAACCGCATGGCGAACCATTCCCTTGTCAGGTTATGAACCTTTGGAGCTAAAGGAATTTGCTGAGTCCACACCTCTTGCACATATCTTCTCCATGGAGTCGCAAAGTAATTCACCCTTGAACTCTCCCCACTACCACCTTCCCAACAATCTCCATTATCTCATCACACCTTATGTCTTTCACAAAGACCAACTTCCTAGTTTCCTCCCTAACCTTTGTACATTTCACTTTTTCCCCTGACTTCCTACCCCCTTTTCCCACATCAGGTAAATTTTCCACCACATGAGGGTTTTCGTCCGTCGACCCTTCGGAACCCAATGTTAATTGATTCCATGAACCTCCTTGCGACAAACCCTTGCAGAAGGGTGCGATAGCCTCTGTTACTCCACCCCATGACGAATTTATCCCCCCACTTTGAAATCTTGACAAGAGCACACCTGGGAACTCCACTCTCCCAATCTCCCCATAGAGCCTAGTCATCCCTACCTACGATTGCAGGTTTATGGAAGGGTACTTAAACCCTCCCTTAAAAGAATTCGACAAAAACCCATAATGCTTTGTCGCTCCGAGAGAACCATTTGGGTTTTGAATACCCCTAGCTATTGCCTGCTCCAAATAGACTCCAAGATTGTTTACCTGAAAAACTAAGAGCTTTCTCCTAACTGCAGAGATGCCACCAAATTGAAAGAAGTGTCTATTTGCTGAGAGGGGCTACCATTTCTTGTGTTATGTTTGACTCAATGCTACATTTATTGTTATCGACAATTTATCATTGGGGGTCTAAAATTTAAATTATAGGCAATATTGGGGAAAATATAAAAAAATATTGGGAAACTTAAAAAAAATACAAAACTAATAATTTTGTTTCAATGTTTTAACTTTTAAAACAACATGAATATCAAACGAAGGCACTGCTACATAAATATGAAAATAAATTTGATAAGACATATAAGATGTCAAGTAATACATCAAATATCGATATTGAAAGATGATATTGGTCCCGAATCATAAGATCTAATAGAATGCTAGAAAATCGTATCAAAACAAAAATAAATGTATCTCATGAGATGAATCATGGCAATGAAAACAATGGATTTCCCCTTGTTTGCTTGATGGAAAATGGTCACAGCATCCTCAACAATGTTATTAGAATTGGACCAAAAGATTGGTCGACCAAAAAAATTCATAAAATATTCAAATTTTGAAAAGAACATATAGTTCATGTGCATCCATATGAACCCAAATAATTATACACAGATGTGCAACATCTCTCATGTCTATAGCAAGGGTGAATATAACCAAAATATCACCAAGTGCAGTCCATCTTTGAATCAGAATAGATCAATAGAGTCTCTAAATGGCCTCCGAAATCCAACGAAAATCATACTACAACAAATAGCTACATAACATCAAAATCATTGCTTATAACTGGGATCCTTCTCAGCAAGATCACCCTTCAAGCATTAAAATAAGATAGAAAAAGCTTAACATCTTAATCAATGATTTTGATTGAGTGAACTGTACATTTTTACTAGGTTCATGAAGGAGGAGCTCAATAGTCAATGCCACCAACATTGAGGTACATAGAGGGCTTGGTGATCTTGATTAAATGTTAGTTCCATACCCTCATACATCACAAAATCTAATAGAAACGTTGCAATCCCGCCCATCTTGAAATTCTAAACACTGTTAAGTCTGATGGATTTTGAATGGGATCTAAAATTCTACTTTCTCCGTATGAAATCCAATGAGGTTGAAATCACTCTCAAACACCTTGAGCCAATTAATGGTAATGTTCAAAATTTAAGTAAAAGAGTGAAAATGGAAGATAAAGGAAAATGTCAATTTTACTTTAGGAATTTAATATTACCATTAACTACTACGTTATGTATTTCATGAAATGAATCATGGGAAATGAAAATAATATATTTTCCCTTGTTTGCTTGATGGAAATAGTCAGAGTATCCTCACAACTCAATCTCCTAACTCACTTTTAAAATACTAGGGTTAAAAGAAAAAAATGGTAATAACATGAAAGTCACTGAGATAGGACGATAATTTTGAAATTATTGCGATAATTTTGGATGGTCAAATTATCGCGATAATTACTGGCGATGTTGGTTTGACAATATTATCAGGATAATTCCGATATTATCGCAATAAGTGCAACATTGGTTTTGCATGCTATAAATCTGCATATTGTTGAAACCCTAGCTTGTAGAAACCTTTTCTTAGTTTATTGGGGTTGTTTGAAAGTGTACTTGAATATTTGTAAATGGCATAGTCTAACTTACAGGAAAAATGGCCTTTTTCAAGACATTTTTTTTGGTTAATTTTAACCAAAATCCTGTGGAGATTTTTAGAAACTTGGAGTTTAAGTTTAATCTATAGAATTCAAGTGCCCTAGTTGTTTTTCAGGGTGCTGAACCCATTTATGCATTCAAAAATGTATTTAAATCAACAAAAAATCACATTCTTGCTTGAAATTTTATATGCGGATTTCGGTGAGAAAGGCTATTTCGTCTATAAGTTAGACTATGCCTTTGTAAATCCCATCATGGCCTCCAAGGCTTTCCTAGTGTTGAAAATTGGTAGCTTAGGGATGAATTTCATTAAATAAAATTTCATTTCTAACAATTTTGGAGTGGCTTTCTAAAATCAGAAAGTCATGTCTAGTATCTCAAGCATGACTTTCCAAAAATAGTAAATCACCTTGCATCAATTGGTAATCATGTATAGATGTTGGAAAATCACATAACTTATCATTAATCAATATTAATAGTTCAATTTTTGACTTAATCGTCAATATTATCATTACCTTTATTATTATCCTTGTGATACTATGACATTATTATTATTATTAAAAGGAACTTCAAGTCATCTTACCTTCATCACTTAATCACTTTGTACCTCTATGTCTCACATTGCATATCAAAACTCTCTCTCTCTCTTAGTGGACACGTTTCACTCTCATTAAAGTCTTGCCATAACAGATTCTCTTATGCTTTCATTAATGCAAACATTACTCTCTCTCATACACACTCATTAAGACATGGCATATTTCTCTTACTCACAATAAAAGCATGTCATAAAATATTCCTCTTACACCTCCTTAATGGCATGGGTTACAAAGGCATGCATACCTCCTTAATGGCATGAGTTACAAAGGCATGTGTATCTTCTTAAATGGCATATGTAACTCCTCCTCATGGCATGCGTATTGCTCCTTCTTTATGACCATAATTTGTTGCTCCTATATATGTATCTCATATCATTTTATTTTCACTATGTGTGCATTGTAAAAGAAGGATTCAAACTTGAGAGAGAAAGTTGGAGAGACTTGAAGAAGATTGTGTGAGAGAGAGGGATTTGGAGAGTAAGAGCAGAACTTGAAGGTTGATTTAGTGTTTGCATCAACTGTTGCTACTAATGATCTTCATGCTACAACTTGTTTAGATTTTGGTGAACTTACTCATTCTCTTGATCTATCATTGTACTTTGTATCTCTGCTGAACAATTGATATCTAACAGAGGAATAAGTAATTGTTACAACATAGAACATCACAATTTTAACATTGTATCAGAGCTTAGGTGAAGACAAGCCAAGGAAGATAAGAGCTGTCATCCTTTTATTTTTCTACTGAAATATCACTTGCTACTGAAATCTGTTTGACTAGATTAAGATGTCTTCCTCTTACTTCAAGAATGAAGAAAAATTGAATGATGCTTCGAATTTTGGTCCATGAAAGGCAAGATTGGATATTACTCTTGAGGAACATGATGTACTGGAATATGTTGAGGGGGAGGTAGAAAAACCACCAGAAATTCGAATGCTGCTAACAAACCTAGATACAATAAAGGAGAAGTCAAGTCTAAAAAGATTATCCTTGATTCTTTTGGAGACCATCTCATCACCTATGTCTCCAACTTGAAGAAATCTAAGGAAATGTATGACACTTCTAACTTTGTGACCGGAGAACCCACAGTAAAAACTATTTTGCTGTCAACGTTTCGAACCCCAACAGGGATCCATCATCAGAGTCCTGATGATGGATCCCTGTTGGGGTTCGAAACGTTGACAGCAAAATAGTTTTTACTGTGGGTTCTCCGGTCACAAAGTTAGAAGATATTGACCACAGAAGTCTTAAATCCAAAATGTATGACACATTGATTGGAATGTATAAAGTAAACAACTTGAGTCACATCCATGCTTTGATACATGGGACAACTAGGCTACATAGTGCTGCAAAGATGCATGGGACAACAAGGTCACATGGTGGATAATATTGATGAAGCATTATGGCTGGCTACAGTAGTTGATGCAACATGTTAGTATAGTGCTGCATAATGATCGAGTGCAGCCCGGTGATGGGAGCATGTAATGAAGAGCAACTTAATGACAGTGGTGCAACGTGATGATACTTTGCAGTATACATTGAGCACAATGATGGGTACAACCATTACTTGTGAAGCATGATGAGATGCAACATAGTGATGATGGGTGCAACATGGTGCAACACAGTGAGGTGCAACATGATGATGAGGAGCAACACAATGACAGGTGCAACAAGGGTTTCCCCACATTGTGTTCAACTACTTCAGTTGAACTCAGTTGAAGTAATTGATCAAGGGTTTCCCCACATTGGGGTTTGTCCCTGGCTAGCGCCACATCTTGTGTCCTCTTGTCTTGGCTGGTCTTCTGCGATCTATGTTTATGTTTTATTTTCAATTTACTTTAATGTTGATGTGATTGCTAATCTAGAAAAGATATTGAGCTAACTATGAAATTGAAATAGATTTCTCAAGCGTAGAACATACCTAAAATTAACATGGTATCAGAGTTGAGGTGAAGACAAAGCCCATGCAAGAGTGAAAGAGTAATCGTCGTAGACAATTGGGAAAGCACAATAGGATTAGTGGATTCCTCATCCCTCTTCAAATTCACCAAGGGTGAAGTCGAAGCAGAGTATATTACCAGAATGGCGCAACAAAAGCTTCTGATGGCCAACCTACAAATCACTTTAATGGGAAGTTCGGATCTAAGGGTGGAAGGAAAGGCAAATGCCTTGTTTGTAATAAGTTCGGCCATTATGTGAAGGAGTGTCCGAGGTGGGGACACATCACTTGATGATGATAACAATCATTGCAGGGACATCTTCAATGATCAGAGGAATGAGAGGTAATGCAGGTCATCAAGGAAATAACTGACTCTTCAAAGAAAGCAAGGAACCCCAGGTATGAAGAATCAAATGTTGTTTCTGATAAGATAAAGAAGCGTTATCTTGTATTGGCCCTGACCTTCAGATTATTTGGGAATCTGGCTTATTAATTGTAGTGCTTCAAGGCACTTCATTGGATAGAAGGGTGCTCTCTCTAATTTAGTAGAGATGGAAACAATCGTGGGATTATACTTGGAGCCAATGCCACCTATCCCGGAAAGGGTGTAGGGAATGTTACCCCTCAATCGAATGAGGGTAACTCGATTCATTTACAAGAATCTCTTTTGTGTACCTGATCGCAAGAAGAACCTGGTGTCCATTTCGGCAATGGAAGTCAAAGGTTTCAGGGTGGCAGTCATCGATGGAAAGGTACGTATTTGAAAATGGAATTTTCAAAAATGCTTTTGAGTTCAGGGTTGTATCAAGTTGCAGGAAGTCCATTGGGGACCATGTTAGTTGTCACATCTCATCTATAGCACCAGAGGTCTACTTATTATGGGACCCTACCGGATGTAAGTCAGATGATGACAGGGATGCCTGAATTCAAGAAGAGCATGAAGGTACATGTCCGAGATGTACTGAAGGAAAATCTTACAAGGGGACCATTTCCCTCATGTAGCAGGTCCACAGGTTTGGAACCCAAGGGGTTTTAGATTCATGATCGGGAATCTCATGTATGTAGGTGGCAGAAAGCCCTCTATGGCTTGAGGAAAAACACCCCGGGCTTAGTATGAGAGGATTGATAACTATTTGATGAAGCTGAGATTCACTAGGAGTGAAGCCAATCCAAACCATTGCTCGAAGGTTGCAGATGATAGACCTCTCATACCGACACCCTCTGAGTGCGACCTATTTCTGATAGGTGCAGACCCTCTCATTTGTAGAAGTAAGAGGGAGTTGGATTTCGGATGTGGAATGGTAAACTGCAAGCCCGTGACTACCTTGAGGATCTTAACTTTCAGAAGTTGTATGGTAGTGATGCTGGACCAGATTTGGGAAATGCCTCTGAGCTTCACAAACTCATACTAGCATTGATGTTCTTGGTGAATTCCCGTCTGGATATATGTTTTGCAGTTAGCATGTTGGGCTCATGTTTTGGTTGAGTCTTACTAGATTGGTGACAAGAATCTTCTCAGATATCTTCCGGGCACAATCTCTCACGGATTGAGATACACTGCCAGAAGAAGCTGCTTGATTATTCGAACGCTGACTGGGTAGGCAGAGTGGAGGATCGCAAGAGCACTTCTGAGTGTTGGTTCTCTTTGGGTTCTGCTTCGATATCCTGGATGAGCAGGAAGCAGAAGACAGTTGCTTTGAGCACCGCTGAGACCAAATACGTAGCTACAAGTATGATCTCGTGTGAAGTTGCCTGGTTGTGGATTCTCTTTAGTGAGATGTTTGTACACATGATGGATACCACTGTGATCTTCTGTGTCAACCAAGGGGGGATTCGATTGTTGAGGAATCCCGTATTCTATGATTGCTCCAACATATAGACATCAGATACTACCTTATTTGGGATGTGGTATGTTGATGAGCGAGGAGGCTCCATCACATTGGGACTGATGTACAGGTTGTAGACATTCTGTCGAAGCCCCGCGGAAAGGTCAAATTTGTGACTTTCTCGAACGACTCAGAGTCATTGAGAGACCCTCTTATAAAGGTCCTGCATGATGCATGCATTGAGCTCTGGGAGCTCCGGGGGGCTTGGGGTACTTCTTGGAGCAATAAGCAACCATAGGGCGATTCACCCTCCCCTAATGGTGTGCTGTGTATAGGGTGAATGGCTCAACCTTCCCCTGTGATGCCCCGTGGCGACTTAGGGACAAGATGAGTGGTTCATGGGAAGTACCTCTCATTTGGCCAATGAGCAGGGAGGGTTAGGGACCATAGTAGTACTATCGATGGACGCATCATTGTATCTACCATATTCCTTATGCTAGGATGACCTCCATTGATCTGGGATCAGTATGAGTGGTTTGAGACACTCCCTTGTGATATTGATCTAGGATCAATGAAATTGACTTTGGGTCAGTAAGAGTGATATGACTCCCTCTTTTGGAACTGATCTGAGATCAGTAAGAGTGGTATGACACACTCTCTTCATATGGAACTGACTTTGGGTTAGTAGAGAATGGTATGAGATATTCTCAATCAATTCTTCTTCTTCATGGTTCAACAGAGCAAAGCTCAGCAGAGTAGAGAAGTGTAGGGCACGGTCTGGCAGAGATAGTACAATTTGGAAGATGGATCAATGGATGGAGTTCTCCCTAGTTGAGAGGGAGTGTTAAAATTGGCAACTAGGGCCAAACTCCATGTGGGTCATCTTATTTATGGCAACGAATATTTTTCTTGGATCCCTCTCATCGAGAGGTGTAGGATTGATCTAAAGATCATCCGATTCCGGTAAGTATTCATGGAGTTATGAATTTATTTGTGTTATAAGACAATTCGTCAAGGTCGACCAACAACCAAATAAACCCCACATGTGTATAAAAGGAGATGACTTGAGAGTCATTTCACACACACTTCTCACTTGATTTCTCTCCACTTCTCTTGGGTTTTAGTGTGAGATAAATCTAGGAGGAAGAAACCCTAGATGTTGGAGGAAAGGAGGATGCCCTAGCTGCAGTCCTAAAAGATGTTTAACCGCAGTTTGACCTAACCAAGAAGATGCAGTCATATCGAAAAGGAGATAGCCCTAAGCTAGAGGCACCTAAACAATGTGTGCTGTTTTAGGGTCATTTTATGAAGACTGAATTGCTGTTATAAATGGCTGAAGTACCTTCCTTGAAGGCTGAGGTAGATAAGGCCTATTTTGGGCTTGATATGTGGGCCGTATGTTGAAATTTGGTACCGGAGGATAGGTGGTTCCCTTAGGCTTTGATCTTTGGCCTAGGGAAAAATGTCCAAAAGATTTTAATTTTTCTCCTAAAGTGACTTTATAATTTTTATAAAGTTAAAATCTAATTTAAAAGTGACTTTAAGTGATAAAGTTACTAAGTCTAATTTTAAAGTGACTTTTATAAAGTCAATGAAAAATTAGAAAGGAAAAAGTGACTTTGGAAATAAATGACTAAGTGGGTCTTTATTAAAGTGGGTGAATTAAAAATAGAAAGTGAGATTTAAATGTGCATTTAATCTCAGCCATTGATCTAAATCTATTTCACCCATTGGATTTAGAGATCACCCAAAAGTCACTTGGATTACCCAAAAGTCACTTGGAGTTATATTAAAGGAGGAAAATGAGGAAAAGATCATTCATTCTTTCATGAGCAGATTGGGAGAAGGAGAGCAAGAGAGCAAGGGAGATTTCTGGAAAAGAAGGAGAAAGAGGCAGCAGTTTGGCACACATACCAGGCAGCTCTTCAGCAAAATCAGAACAGCAGAAAGACAAGCAGAACAGCAGCAAGAACAAGCAGAAAAAAAGCTGATTTTTTTTTGCTGAAAACTGAGAAGTTTCCAGGTGGTCTGTTGGGCTGAAAACGGATAAGTTTGCTT